>PVKS010006848.1:0-61529 GCA_004027875.1 Aplodontia rufa | reverse complement strand
TTTCTTTTCTTTTCTTTTTTGGCACCAGGGATTGAACCCAGAGGCACTTAACCACTGAGCCACATCCCCAGCCCTTTTATTTTTATTTTGAGACAGGATCTCGCTAAGTGGCTTAAAGTCTTGCTGAGGCTGGCTTTGAACTTGAGATCCTCCTGCCTCAGCCTCCCAAGCTGCTGGGATTACAGGCTTGAGCTACTGTGCCACAATTTTTTTTTAATGAGGAAGTGGGGCTCATCGAAGGGGCGCTGACTGAGTTGGTGCTGAACCCAAGCCTGATGGCTCCAGAATCTGCATCTTGTGACTGGAGAGCCCAGAGAGGTGGGGTGACTCACCTAGAGGAGAGTATTGCAGGTCTGGATTTCCTGAATTTAGGCCAAGGTCTCCAATCTGGGGCTGCGATTTAGCTCCTACTTCCCCCAAAGCAAATCCCATGTGAGAATCAAGATTTAGGCAGAGGTGCTGTTGGGAGGCCAGCCTGCAATCTCTGCTGCTTTTTGGTGTGAAAGTACAGGGGCCTCCTAACCACTGGGCCCCCTTCACTGATTAGGGGGGAGCACTGGCCCACTCACCCTGCTTGTCCTCCTGCCTCCTGTCCCCTTCTCATGCTGCCCTCTCTTCCCAGAGCCAAGAGGGCTGGGCCCAGATGAGATGGGCATGCATCATGGGGTTTAGGGCCGAGGCACTGCAATCCGTTTCTGCCAACAGTGTGGCCTATGGGCCTGTCACAGATCGGTCTCTTCATCAGCACAATGGAGCACAGCATAGCATGTTAAGTTGAAGGCTGAAAACCACCTAAACGTCCCTCCACAGGAGGCTTGGTGGTCATGAGGTCACATCACAGTTGTACAGCGGACTATTACACAGTTGATAAAAAGGAGGCAGTTGCTCTGAATGCTCTGACATGGAACAATCACCAACTGTCTGCCTTAAGGGAAAAAGGTGCAAAGCTGTGAATCACTATCATTTGTGGTGTGTGTGGGTAAATAGTAATGGCAGAAGAATATATACCCATGTTTGCTTCTAAGTGTGGAAGGTATTTTTTTTTTTTTTTGAGAGAGAGAGAGAGGGAAAGAGAATGAATTCTCTTTAGTTTTTCATGTGGCTTTTGTTGCTCTGACAGTTGCGTTCATAGTGCTGGGGTTCCAACCAGTGTCCTTATGCATGCCAGGTAAGTGCTGTAACCATTGAGCCACTGCTCCAGCCCCTGTGGAGGGCATTTTTGGCAGGACTTCTAGGGAAGAAGAGAAGACAGGAAAACTTCTATAACTCCTCACATTCCTTTTTCACATTTGAACTGGGTAAATGTATTACCTATCCAAAAAAAATAAATTGTAAATTCTTTTTTTGTTGTTTGTTTTTTGATACTGAAACTTGAACCCAAGGGCACTTTACCACTGAGCATTATTTCCCAGTCCTTTTAAATTTTCATTTTGAGACAGGGTTTTGCTAGTTGCTGAGGTTGGCCTTGAACTTGAGACCCTCCTGCCTCAGGCTCCCTAGTCACTGGGATTACAGGCATGTGCTGCTACCGCACCAGGCATTAAATTATAAATTTTAAGATTAAAAAAATAAATACAGGGCTGGAGCGGTGGCTCGGCAGTGATGGCGCTTGCCCAGCATGCACAAGTACATGGGTTCAAACCCCAGCACCCACGTACACAACCAAGTGTCAGAGAACCAAAAGCCAGAGGAGAAAATAAATAAAACTGATTCTCTCTTTCTCTTCTCTCTTTTTAAAAACAAAAGGAAAATTTTCTTTAAAAATAATACAATGGGGGGCTGGAGTGGTGGCTCAATGGTTACAGTGCTTGCCCAGCATGCGCGAGTACACGGGTTCAAACCCCAGCACCCAGGTGCACAGCTAAGTGTCAGAGCAACAAAAGCCATGTGAAAAACTGAATGAAAATTGATTTTGTCTGTCTCTCTCTCTCTCTTTCACTGTCCTTCTCTCTTTAAAATAAAAAATAAAAAATACAATGGGAGAGAAATCACACACTCGTGCTCTGTCCACAATGTTATTCACGAATGCAGAAACTGAGGCAGAGAGGGGTGAAATAGCCTGCCCAGATCACACAGGAAGGAAGCAGTGGTGCTTAGATATAAGGTCGTTTAGCCAAGCTATTCCTCATTCCCTAATTCATTCCAGGTATGGAGGACCCCCTGGGTCCCAGGCTGCTCTGGGTGCTAGGAATATGATCATAAACAAGACAAGCAAAATCCCAGTCCTTATAGGGCTCACAGCTGGGAGGTAAGATGGTTGATAAGCAGATAAACAAATAAAAATAAGATGGTGGGTGCGGTGGGGCTTGCCTATAATCCCAGTGACACGGGAGACTGAGGAGGAGGATCATAAGTTCAAAGCCAGCCTCAGCAACTGAACGAGGCCCTATGCAACTGAGTGAGATCGTTTGTCAAAATGGAAAAATAAAAAGGGCTGGGGATGTGGCTCAGTGGTAAAGCACCCCCCTGTGTTTGATCCCCAGTATATATATAAAAAAAAGATAATGTCAGGGCTGGAGAGGTAGCTCTTGGTAGACACACTTGCCTAGCGTGCACACCACCCTAGATTTGATTCCCAGCACTGCGAAAATGCTGCTGCTGCTGCTGCTGGTAGTGAGGAGAGTGATATCAGGTGGTGATAAACACCATGAAGACTACTGGGGTTTGAGAACAAAAGAATAATAAGGGGTATCCTTTGTTTTTGTTTTGTTTGTTTGTTTTGGTACCAGGGATTAAATCAAGGGGTGCTTAACCACTAGCCACATCCCCAGTCCTTTTTATTTTGAGACAGGGTCTTGCTAAATTGCTTACGGCCTCGCCAAGTTGCTGAGGCTGGCCTTGAACTTGTGATCCTCCTGCCTCAGCCTCTAGAGTGACTAGGATTACATGTTCGAGCCACCATACCCAGACTAGGGGGTGTTCTTTGTAGGAATGCTCAGTGAGTGTCCCCATAACATCACTGATTCAACATAAAAATGATCTGAAAAAAGAATCAAAGCTTCTTGACAGGAGCCAGTTTGCTGGTGTCCGTAAGACAAAGTAGGTGCTCCACAAACAGAGCGGGGGTGGCTCTGCTTTCCACATAGGCCCACCCACCCCCTGGCTTGCCCTGGGATATTGGGATAGTTGCTGGACAGAGAAGTCTGATGCTCTCTGCAGAAAGGAGAGTCCCTTGGTGTTGCTGGCTTCTCTCTGGCTCTGGGTTCACACCTCACACTGCAGAATCCACAGTGGCCCCTTCCCACAGGCCTGGACTCGAAGGAAGGAGAACAGTGGTGACTATACATGCTGAGGGACAGGTAGAGTCCCTGTCCTACCCTCAGCCAAATTACAACACATTCCAAAACCTGAGACCCCCGAGCCCTGCCCATCCCTGGGAAGGGAGCTGCTGACTGGTGGCCCAGGCCAGGTGAGCTGGGGCGAGCCTGCCTCTGTCAGCACAGATCTGCAGCCTCTAGTCTGCCGCGCCACCTGTCAGTGATGGGAACTGCTGGCAGTGCCACAGGTACAGCCCGGCTCTGGTGATGGAGTGGATCCTCTGAGTGGGACGGTGAGTTAGAGAACAGGGTTTAGTGACGGCTGCCACGCAGGACCCCAGAAGTGATCTGCAGAAGGTGTCCTTCCAAATACTGCTAATGACCACATGTTTACAGCTGTTGTGGGCACCCAGAGCACAAAGTTGGAATTCATCTAAGTCAGCTGCAGCAAAACTGAGCCAGACCAGGGCTAAGTCCCCAGCCACATCAGACTGCAAGAGGCCAAGAGTGGCATGTGCCCACCGAGCCTCCATCGCAAGCTGAGGGGCAGACTTGACATGCACAGTACCCCAGAGCCTTGCACCCACCTCCAGAAGTGGGTCCCCAGGCATATGTAATGAGCTGAGGGACCTTACTGTCTTCCACGCTTCATGCTCCAAAGTCACAGATACTGACTGGCCTTTATCACATCTGAATGCAGCCCCTTCACTTAACAGCCCTCTCATTGTCCCCATTTTACAGACAAAGATGCTGGGACTCAGAGAAGTAGAATGCCTTTCCCAGAATGTAACAACAACCATGCCTCCTTCATCCCTAATCCCTGGGTCTCCAAAGATGTCAAAGTGTGTACCTTACATTACGGCTCAGTAGTTGGAGCACTTGCCTGGCATGCACGAAGAACTGGGTTCAAACCCCAGCATCATATACACAACCAAGTGTCAGAAAAATAAAAACCAGATGAAAAACTTAAGAAACTCTTTTTAAAAAAAGAAAGAGGGGCTGGAGCGGTGGTTCAGTATGGCGCTTGCCTGGCATGTGCAAGTATGTGAGTTCAAACCACGGCACCACATACCCAATAAAATTCTCGGAGCAACAAAAGGCACACGAAAAACTAAATAAAGATTGTTTCTTGGACTGGAGCAGTGGCTCTGTGGTTACAGTGCTTGCCCAGCATGCGCGAGTACGTGAGTTCAAACCCCAGCACCAGGTACACAACGAAGTCTCGGTAGTGAGAGCTGCATGAAAAACTAAATTTAAAAAATTGTTTCTCTCTTTCTCTCTCACTGTCCCTCTCTCTTTTTTAAAAAAAAAAAAAAGGTTGGGGGAGGCTGGAACGGTGGCTCAGCGGTTACAGCACTTGCATGGTATGCAGGAGTATGCGGGTTTAGACCCCAGCATCCTTGTACACAATTGAGTGTCAGAGCAACGAAAGCCATGTGAAAAACTCAATAAAAATTGATTCTCTCTCTCTCTCATTGTCCCCTCTTAAAAAAAAGAAAAGAAAAGAAAAAGAAAGAAACAGATTGTCCCAAATGTGAGTAACTTATGGGACTTGAGAGATTATCCTAGATTATCTGGGGTGGGCTCGATTTAGTCACAAGCCAGCCCTGCTAGCACCTTGATTTAGCCCCTTGGTACTTATCCCAGAGTACTGTCCTCCAGAGCTGTAAGAGAACAAGTGTGTGGTGTGAAGCTGCTGAACACATGGTGGTCGTTACAGCAGCAACAGGAAACTAATACACACTGCCAGCCTGCAACTCTGGTGAAGGTTACTATTTCCATCTCACAGTGAGAAACTAAGGCTTGGGAAGATAAGTGGCTTTCCCAAGGCCACACAGATGGTAAAGTGGCTGGGATTTGAACTCAGACCGTTCTAGTAGATCCCACTGTCTCCCCACCCAGGGCAAAGTTGGAACCTAAAACCCACAGCTCTAGATGTCATCCAGCTATTTCCACTTTACCTGCTGGATGGCTTGGGGGGGATTAAACTCCTGGCTGTAAGCATGGCAGAGCTGGCCCGTGGTAAGCACGAAGCGATTTTATCTGTTATTGTTTGGAGTGTTATCCTCAATTGCCCTTGTCCTTGCATTCACAGGACCAAGGACCCTCACAGAAGGCTCTGTTCCATCTGCTTCTGTGCTTGCTCCACCGGCACCATTGACACCCCCATCAGAAGCCAGCAGGATCAGGGGTTTGATAATAGGAGCTGACAGCTCCCAGCCCATGCACCCAGAGCACCCTCCACTCCATGTCTGGGCCTGCCTGAAACAGGTCCCTGCTCCATCTGCCAGGGAGGTGGAATAATGCAGGGCAGCGCTGGAAACATCCTGGAGAAAGGCAAGTGTGTTCAGGGAAGAGTGGTGTCCCTCTCAAGTCCCTCTCCAGATCCTGACCCAGGACAGCACCATGGCAGGTGACTGGCCAGTGAGCCTAGTCAGGGAGTCTCTCTATCTGGGTTTCTGCCCTGCTTTGGGCGAAACCAAGCACTTGCTGTTCATAACGATCACATGTGCCTGAATGGCTTGCTGCACGGTTTTCGCGTCTGAATCCCCACGACTCTTCCCAGTGGAGGCTGATGCCCTTCCCATTGTGCAGGCGACAGCACCAAAGCACAGAGGGAACAAGTTGCTTTTCTAGGTGGTTTTGGTTTCCCGCCAGTTTGGTTTCAGAACCTGATTTCTTTTTATTTTTTTAAGAGAGAAGGACAGGAGAGAGAGAGACAGAGAAAATCAATTTTTATTGAGTTTTTCACATGGCCTTTGTTGCTCTGACACTTAGTTGTGTACACGGGTGCTGAGGTTTGAACCCACGTACTCACGCACTGCCATAACCGCTGAGCCACCGCTCCAGCCCCCAGTACCTGATTTCTTAACCAGACCACCTGAGACAAAAAAATTGTTCTGGGCTTAAGAATTGCCAGAGCGCAGCCCGGCACAGTGGCGCATGCCTGTAATCCCAGCAGCTTGGGAGGCTGAGGCAGGAGGATCGCAAGTTCACAGCCAGCCTCAGCAATTTAGTGAGACCCTCCTCTCAAAATTAAGAAAGTTAAAAAACGGGCTTGGGATGTGGCTTTGTAGTTAAGCACCCCAGTTCAATTCCTGGCACCCCCCCCAAAAAAATACCAAAACACTGTTTTAAAATGCATTTTCTTTGGCTGGAGCAGTGGCTCTGGGGTTACACCGCCTGTCTGGCACTTGCAAGTACATGGGTTCAAACCCCAGCACCACATACACAACTAAGTGTCAGAGCATCAAAAGCCATATGAATAACTGAATAAAAATTGATTCTGTCTCTCTCTCTCTCCCACTGTCCTCTCTTTATTTTTATTTTTTTTAAATAAAGAAGGGACAGTGAGAAGAGAGAGAGAGAGAGAAGCAATGTTTAAATTTAGTTTTTCATGTGACTTTCATTCCTTGGATACTTTGTTGTGCACATGGTGCTGGGGTTTGAACTCATGTACTCACGCATGCTAGGCAAGCACAGTAACCGCTGAGCCACTGCTCCAGCCCCACTGTCCTCTCTTTAAAAAACATATTAAAATGCATCTCCTTGCACCTCTTCTCAGTGGATTGTGATACAGAGCAGCTCATGAAGCCCAGGAACCTGTCACTTTTAAAAGCTCCCCAGGTGATTCCCACATGGGAGCCAGGCTACACTTTGAGAATCAAAGCTCTAAGATGTTTCCCAGTTCAAACAAATTCAATGGCATCAAGTACAGGAGGAACAAGACCGGGAGATGACAGCAGCTCGGAGCATTCGGAGCCGCCACGGCCCTCCTGGGCTTCCTCGCTCACTCTTGCTCACCTTCGCATCCCCGAGCTGCAGGGGCTCACTGAGAGCCCAGACAGCAAAACGCGTGGGGACTCCCGGCAGGCAGAACTCAGAACTCTACTTCTATTTCATTTTTTTTTTTTTAAGAGAGGGACAGTGAGAGAGGGAGAGAGAATCAATCTTCTTTAGTTTTTCATGTGGCTTTTATTGCTCCCACGCTCTGTTGTATACATGGTGTTGGGGTTCGAACCCGGATCCTTGTGCATGCGAGGCAAGCACCGTGAACCACTGAGCCACCACTCCAGCCCCCTACTTCTACTTCTTAAGAATGAAAGGGACAGCCTGTGGAATTTGCCTGGAGGTGAAAGTCAAATCTTCACCTTGCAGGGAGAAAGCCAGGCACAGAAGACAGCAGGAGAGCGGCTCAGGGCCTGCTCTCCAATTTGCAAAAACCCACTCTTATGACTGGAGAGTGGAAATGCCATATGGCCTCAGCCTGGCTGGCGCTCCCAGACGCCCAGAAAAAAAGCTGAAGCATCAGAGAGGAAAATGCCCTGCCCTTCAGTCCATCAGAATGTCGAGGCTCCAGGCAGAGCCAGCAGTGTCTGGGAGGCTCAGCCCCATGCACACAGCAGCAAGATGGGAACAGGAGAGAGACTTCTGGAGCGACCCTGACACATCCAATGATCTGCCTTCCCCTTCAGCAGTCCTCACCCCGCAGGCTGCAGGGAGCTGTAGGTCAGGCAGATGAAGCAGTAGGGCCAGAGATGAGGGGCAGTGAATTGGGCACACCCAGAGCATTGTTTATGGCCCGGGCCACAGGGCTGGTTTCTGCTTTCCTCCTGCTCCATCTGGCCCTCCCTGGCAGAGCTCCCGGCTTGACTTACCACTGCCAGGGCCATATGTCCTGCCAACCCTCGGAGGGCCAGGAAGCGATGGGGCGGGGAGGGAAGATTAGCTAATTCCTCTCCACGGTGCTGGACCACACCAACCCTCCTGCTCCCCAGGCCCAAGGTGGAAACTGTATCTGGGTGGAAGCAGGACACACAATTCCTCTCTCCACCCCACCATCCCTTAGTGGTGAGCGTGACAGGTGTGGCCTTCAGTTAGCCCAGGGCTGGGGATGGCCCCTGTGTGGCACTGAGAGGGACCAGCTTGAGTGGGAATCTCTGAAGTTGGCATCAGCAACCCTCTCTTTGTCTGTACCATCACTCCTCCCACCAGGGGCTCGAGTCTGTTTCCTCTCTCCTTGAATCTGGACAGGTCTTGTGGTCAACAGAAGGACTCAGGAGTGGGCTGGAGCGGTGGCTCAGCGGTTTCGGCGCTTGCCTGGCATGCACAAGGACCCGGGTTCAAACCCCAGCACCACGTACACAACTGAGTGTTGGAGCAACTAAGGCCATGTGAAAAACTGAATAAAGTTGTTTCTCCCTTTCTCTGTCTCTCACTGTCCCTCTCTCTGTAAAACAAAAAAGCTAGAAATAGTGATCAACCCAATAACCAGCAGTAGCAGTGAGTAACCTAGATCCTGAATTATGGTCTTGCAACAAAATTTCCCATGGAAAGAAACCAGGCTTCTGGAGAAATGCCTTGTTTCAAGTCCAGAACAGAAAAGTGTAGGGTACAAGATGAACCTGGATCAGCTAGATGTCCCAGCTAGCAAGCTCTTGAAGACTAACAGGATCATTTCAGAGTCCAGAGTGCTAACCATTACACCATGGTAACAGGATCATTTCAAAGGGGCTCAGAAGCCAGTCTCAAGAGCCTCTAGCTGCAACATGGGAGCTTGATAGGGATAGGAAGTATGGTGGATTTAAATCCATCAAAGAGATTTAAATCAATGGCTTCATAATGCTGTTAAAAGATAACTGTCAAGAATTCATTGATCTTGAAGAGTGGCAATTTTTAAAAAAAAATGAATAAAACATTTATCCTGCTTTAAATATATGAAAATATATTTAAATACAGACAAGGTTAAGAGTCTTGTTATAAAAATATGATAATGCATAAATGAAAAAGGAACAATGGAATTGGATATCATCATTTTGAGGCCTTCAGTGAGTTGACTGATATGTGGCACCAATGGCTGCTATAGTCACACACAGGAAAGTGCCAGACATTAAGCACCTCCTGTGGGAAGATCACACGACCAACTGAAATATCGCCAAAGGGATCCACCCACATCTGGTGATCTCCTGGGTCCATCTGCCAGTTCAGCAGAAAGACAGGGAACTGAGGATCATGTTGAGCTCCACATGATAATCAGCAAAACTCGGACCGCAGGAAGCTCAGCAGACCAGTTGGCTCAGGTACTTGTACCAACTAATTACAAAGAAAAAGAGGAGGAGCCAGGTGCCGTGGCACAGACCTGTAATCCCAGTGGCTTGGGAAGCTGAGGCAGGAGGATCACAAGTTTAAGACTGGCCTCAGAAACATAGTGAGGCCCTCAGCAACTTAGACCCTATCTTAAAATAAAAAATACAAAGGTCTGGGGTTGTGGCTTAGAGAGAAAGCGTCCCTGGGTTCAATCCCTGGTGAAGAAGAAAGAAGGAGGAGGAGGAAGAGGAAGAGGAGCAGAAGGGAGAGGAGAGGGAGGAGAAGGAGAAGAAGGAGGAGAAGGAGGAGGAGGAAGAGGAAGAAGAAGGAAGGAGAAAGAAGGAGAAGAAGCAGAAGGAGGAGAAGGAGAAGGAGAAGAAAAAGGAGGGGGCTGGAGCAGTGGCTGGCCAGTTAGGGCGCTTGCCTGGCATGCACAAATACACGGGTTCAAACCCCAGCACCATGTATACAACTAAGTGTCAGAGCAACAAAAGCCATGTGAAAAACTAAATAAAAAATTGATTCTCTGTCTCTCTCTCTCTCACTGTCTTTCTCTCTTAAAAAAAAAAAAAGAAAGAAAGAAAATGGGCTGGAGCGGTGGCTCAGTGGTTTCAGTGCTTGCCCAGCAAGCCCCAGAACCTGGGTTCAAACCCCAGCACCACATACACAACTAAGTGTTGGAGCAACTAAGGCCATGTGAAAAACTAAATAAAGTTGTTTCTCTCTTTCTCTGTCTCTCTCACTGTCCCTCTCTTTTAAAAGAAAAAGAAAAAAGAAAAAGGAGGAGGAAGAGGAGGAGATAGTGTGTTCAATGGACCAGGTGGCTGGCAACTATGGGGAGCCTCCAGCCAAGAGCCAGCAAACTTCTGAGACCCTCAGCCAACAGACCACAAGGAAATGAATTCTGCCAACAATCTGAACAAAGAATCAGCTGAAGGTGAAACCTGCAGGCAAGAATGCAGCCCAGATATCACCTTCATCGTCGCCTGTGAGACCCTGAGCATGAGGGCTCACTATACCTTCAGACCCACAGAAGCTGTGAGATAATGACTGTGTTGTTTTAACCCACTACACATGTGATGATCTGTATGCATTGTAGACAAATAGGGAGGGACAACACGTAGATTAAAAGCGACTTGAGGGACCGGGAATGTAGCTCAATGGTGGTGCATTTGCCCAGGATTTGTGAGGCCCCTAGTTCAATCCCAGCAGCGCAAAACTGGAAAAGAAAGCTGGGCACAGTGGCGTATGCTTATATTCCCAGCAACTTGGGAGGCTGAGGCAGGAGGATTGCAAGTCTGAGGCCTGAGCAACATAGTGAGACCCTGTCTCAATTTTTTTTTTTAAGAGAGAGAGAAAAAGAGAGAATGAACTTTATTTTTTCATCTGGGTCTTGTTTTCCTGACGCTTGGCTGTTTATGTAGTCCTAGGGTTAGAACCCAGAACCTCGTGCATGCCAGGCAAGCACCGTAACTGCTGAGCTACCACTCCAGCCCCCTTGTCTCAAAGTTTTCAAAGTGGACTAGGCATATAGCTCGGTGGTAAAGCACTGAGTTCAACCTCCAAAAGGCTCTCTATAAAGTTACAGCATCAAGAAACTGTGGTATTGGTGTAAGTTCCACAAATCAAAAGGACAGAAGAGAGCCTGGAAGGTAGACCCACAAACTCATGGTCCTTTGATTTTCAACAAGGAGCGAAGGTAATTGAACAAACATGCTGAAGAATTAGCAGTCCATTTGAAATAAAACATCTGGAGCCCTATCTCACATTACACACAAAATTTAATTTGAAATTGATCATGGACATGAGTGTAAAAGTTAAAACTAAAAGATTTCTGGTGGCTGGAGTGGTGGCTCGGTGGTTACAGCGCTTGCCCAGCATGCGCAAGTACACGGGTTCAAACCCCAGCACCCAGGTACACAACTAAGTGTCAGAGCAACGAAAGCCATGTGAAAAACTCAATAAAAATTGAATCTCTCTCTCACACATACACACATACACACACACACACACACACACACACTGTCCTCTCTTACAAAAAAAAATTCTAAAGGAAAACATGGGAAAAAAATCCTTAGGGCATGTTATAGGCAAAGATCTCTCAGTACACAAAAAATTAATAAATTAGGAGCTAGAGCAGTTGCTAGTGGTTATGGTGCTTGCCTGGCATGCACAGAGACCCAGGTTCCAACCCCAGCACCATATATACAACTAAGAGTGGGAGCAATGGAAACTAGAAGAAAAACTAAATGAAGGTGATTCTTTCTCTCTCTTTCTCTTTCACTGTCCCTCTCTCTTTAAAAAAAATTAATAAATTAGATGATAAAAAATTAAAACTTCTGGGGCTGGAGCAATAGTTCAGTGGTTATAGCATTTGCCCGGCATGCCCAAGGATATAGGTTTGAACCCTAGAACCACATACACAATGAAGTGTCGGAGAAACGAAAGCCATATGAAAAACTAAATAAAATTCATTATCTCTCACTCCCTCACTGTCCCTCTCTCTCTTAAAAAAAAAATGTAAACATCTGGTATTCAAAAGACACTACCGGTGGTTCAGCGGTTTCGGCGCTTGCCTGGCAAGCACGAGGACCGGGGTTCAAACCCCAGCACCACGTACACAACTGAGTGTTGGAGCAACAAAGGCCATGTGAAAAACTAAATAAAGTGGTTTTAAAAAAAAAAGACACTACCAAGAAAATGAAAAGATAATCCACAGAATGGGAGAAAATAGTCATAAATCATACATATAAAAAAAGACATATCCAGATTATATAAATAACTCCTATAATTCAATGAGAAGACAGATGACCCAATTTTAAAAACCCAAACTATAAATTTAAAAGTGGCTAAAATAGAAAATCTTATAGGATGTGTATTTTAACATATGACATTTTTTTTTTTTGGTACCAGAGATTGAACCCAGGGGTGCTTAAACACTGACCCATGTCCCCAGCCCTTTTATATTTTTTATTTTGAGACAACATCTCACTAAGTTACGTAGGGCCTTGCTAAGTTGCTGAGGTTGGTTTTGAATTTGCAATCCTCCTGCCTCAGCCTCCAAAGCCACTATGCCACTGTGCTAGGTCAATTAAGATTTTTTTGTCCTTGAAAGAGAGAGAATAGGAAAGAGAATGAGAGAGAGAAAGAAAGAGAGAATCAATTTTATTTATGTTTTCATTTGGCCTTTGTTTCTCCAACACTTAGTTGTATGTGGTGCTGGAGTTCGAACAAGGGTCCTTCGGCACGCCAGGTAAGCACTCCAACCTGAGCCACTGCTCCAGCCCCAAATAAGACATGTTAAATGAATGAAAGATTTGAGTCTGTCATGGGCCGGCCTGTAATTCCAACGATTTAGGAAGCTGGGGCAAGAGGATCGAAAGTTCAATGCCAGTCTCAGCAACTTACGAGGCCCTAAGCAACTTAGTGAGACCTTGTCTCAAAATAAAAAGTAAAAAGGGCTTGGGATGTGACTCAGTAGGAAAGCCCCTCTGGATTGAACCCCCAGTACCAAAACAAACAAAACAAAACTCCAAAAAATAAACAAAAAAAGACCTTTCAGAAAAGAAGATATTTGAATAACCAAATGACCAATAAATACATGAGAAAATGGTCAACATTACTGGTCACCAGTGAAACGCAAATTAAAATATAAAAAGATTCTACTAAATACCTACTAAGATGGTCTTACAAACTGATTTAAAAATCACAACAACTCTAAATGCTAGTGAGGCTGCGGAGCAAATCCCACGCTCACGTACGGGTGGTAAGAACATGCTGTGGTGCAGCCACTGGGGAAAACACTTTGACAATTTCACATCAATTTTGACAACACACCTCCTGTACAGCCTAGCAATCCCACGCCTGGTACTTACCCAGAAGAATGGAAACAAATATCTATACAAGTCTCTTCACCGATATTCACAGTCTACTTGTGGTAGCCAAAAACTGGTAAAAAACCCGTGCTCATCAAAGGAAAAACAGATAGGTAAATTTAGTAGAATAATTCAACAGAATACTCTACAGCAATAAGAAGCAAGGAAAAGGAAACCTAATACAGGCAGCAGCAGGGATGAATGTTGAAGCTACACTGCTAAGGGAAGGAAGTTGTAAGAAAAAAATATACATATAAAATACCATATAACTTAATTTATATGAAATTACAGAAAAGGAAAATTAAAAAAAATTTTTTTGAGTCAGGGTCTAGCTAAGTTAAATTGCTGAGACTAGCCTCGAACTTGGGATATTCCTTCTGCCTTAGCCCCCCCGAGTTGCAGGGATAACAGGCATCAGCCACCACACCTGGCTTAAGGGAAATTTAATGTGTATAGAAAAAAGCAGATCAGAGATTGTCTGGGACCAGAACTAGGGGAAGTGATTGATTATAAAGGACACAAGTTGCTGAGCGTGGTGGCGTATGCCTGTAATTCTAGCAACTCGGGAGGCTGAGGCAGGAGGATTACAAGTTCAAAGCCAGCCTCAGAAACTTAGGCCCTAGCAATTCAGCAAGACTCTGTCTCAAAAATATAAAAATATAGGAGCTGGAGCAGTGGCTCAGAGATTATGGCGCTTGCCTGGCATGCGTGAGGACGAAGGTTCGAACCTCAGCCCCATGCACACAGTGAAGTGTCGGAGCAAAGAAAGCCACATGAAAAACTAAAATAAAATTGATTCTCTCCTTCACTGTCCCTCTCTCTCTTACAAAAAGGAAAGGAAAAGAAAGCAGGGACACAAGACAACAGATCCAACAGGCTGTAAGCCTGTGGCATTTCCTGTGTTCTGCTGTTTCCGTTTTGACCCAGATCATATTTATTCAAGCTGAAGAAAATGAGGCAGACAGGTGAGACCAAAGTAGCTGCCCTAAACATGACAGCCAAACAGGTGCAGTCACCTCTGGGAGGCGGTCTGTGACCTGCCCTGGTGGAGGGCCTAGCCGGGCTCCACCGAGAGAACTCACCTTATTCCTGTGGCCTCAGATGTGGGTGATTCAAGTGAGCATGCTCGTGTCAGGAGTGTATCAGCAGCCATCTACCCACACACCCCAAAACACACATGTGCGGGGGAGCCGTAAACGAAGGTGTGCAACGCAGATGGCTTTTTTCAGGAGGATTCTGAGTGAGCAGAAAGAGATAATGTGCTTAGAAAGCTATTTCAGGTGTGAGGAAGGAGACGGGGACGAGGGGGCCCGGGAGTGTGTTGAGGAAGTCCTGGAGTACTCTAATAGGAAGAGCATCACTGCAGCTGGCCCGCCCCAGAGAGAAGCTACCCCCCATGATGGGGCAGGAGCGGGACTGTTCCCCTAGGCCTCCCCGCGCCTCCCTCCATTGTCGCCATCACAGGATGTTTTATTAAAGGCCCAGGAACTGCAAGAGGAAAGGAAAATCTTTACAAGCCAAAGCTTACTCATTTCCAACCTGGGGAGACCTAGATCCTGGCTTCCTCAATAGAGGCCCCCAGGGGGCTTGTAGTTGTCTCATAGTCACTGTCTTTGTTTATTTGTTTTTTAGAGAGAGGGAGAGAATCAATTTTATTTAATTTTTTTCATCTGGTTTTTGTATCTCAGATACTTAGTTGTATAGATGGTGCTGGGGTTTGAACCTGGGTCCTTATACATGCCAGGCAAGTACTCCAACCATTGAGCCACTGCTCCAGCCCCCAGTCACTGGTTCTTGACTTTGACTATGTTAGAAACTCCCGCTGCCCAATACTTACATCCACCCAAAGACGCACATAAGATTCCTAGCAGCTTTGTTTCCAACAGCAGAACACTGGGAACAACCTATACATCCGTCAAATGGCCAAGAATAAACAAATTATGGAACATCTTTACAAAGGAATACTTAATAGCCAAAAATACCTATTGATACCCACTACATAGATAATTCTCACAGACCTAGCAATGGGGAGGGTAGGAAAGGAGACTCAAAAATACATACCAAAGTGACATCTGTCAGAATTAGCATGCACCATCAGGTACAGTGGTGCACACCTATAATCCCAGCAACTCAGGAGGCTGAGGCGGGAAGATCACAAGTTCAAAGCCAACCTCAGCAACTTAGCAAAAGGATGTCTCAAAAGGAAAAAGAAAAAAAGGATGGGGATGTGACTCAGTGGTTAAGCACCCATGGGTTCAATCCCTGGTACCAAAAAAAGAAACAGAAACATCCAGCGGGGGAAAGAGGTTTACTGTGTTTTGTTTATAACACCTGGCAGGTGATTAGACCCTTATCTCATGGGTTATGTCTCCTACGCACCCTAGAGTGGGAGTGGTAAAGAGGGGGTGGTCTCTATAACGGCACTCTAAAACACATTGTTTAATACTGTCACCATTGCCTGAAATTTTCTGGTCCTTTTCATTGCATGTTGAAGAACATCTGATGGTCCAGTTTCCCATGTCCCAGCCATTGTCAGCTTGAGCTTTCTGCAGCACCCAGGCCATTCAAAGAAATTGTTCCCCGTTCCAGTTTTCATCCCAAGCCTGCCTCCTGCGCTGGAGCTCGCAGCTGAACTGTAACTGGTCACTCCCATTACTCTTGCCACTATATTCTGATCATTTTCTCCATAGTTTTTGACATAAAACAGGAATATTTGTGCCTTGATGTTTGATCCACGTATGTTCCTGTCCTCATTTTAGCCCTACCACCTGGGTCACTGCCAAAGGCTCAGTGCCTAACTGCTGAATGGAAGTCAGCAAACTCCATGATGAGTTTGCTGCCATCTGAGAAGGCTTTTGTAATGTCAGAGGTATTATTATTCACCCCCTTCATTACGAGGTTGCCTCCCATTTCCTCTCTCCATGAGGTTGTGTTTATCCCTGAAACATTTAAGTACAGTAGACCATTGTACTAAGGCTAGAGAGGACTCTGAGAGGAAGAGGCACGGCTCTCGCCCTCCAGCAAGTTCAGGGACGGATATGCCCACAGGAGCACCGCCAAAGAAGGGTGAGGTGGGAAGTGCTGTGGTTCTTCCTCCTCTCCACACGCTTTCCAGGTGATCTCAGATCCTCACAGGATGATGCCCATGCCTAACCTAACCCAGCTCTCCCACAGGACACATTCTGAGCTCTTTAGCTGAGATCACACTGAGAACTTAAAAAGTATGTGACAAAAGGCTGGGATTATAATTCAGTGACAGGGGGCTGGAGCAGTGGCTCTGTGTTCTCGTTATGTGCAAGTACATGGGTTCAAACTCCAGCACCCAGGTAGACAACTAAGCGTCAGAGCAATGACAGTCATGTGAAAAACTCAATAAAAATTCATTCTCTCACTGTCCTTCTCTCTTTAGAAAAAAAAAATTCAGTGACAGAGCACATGCTTAACACATACAAGGCCCTGAGTTCAATCCTCTGCACGCACATACATATGTGACATGAGGTTAATAGCTTTACTATGTAAAGAGTGATTCATATCAATAAGAAAAAAGCATAAACTCTGAAAAATAGGTAATGAAAACAAAAAGAATTTACAAAAGAACAAAAGTTCTAAAAAGAAAAATGTCTAACCACATTAGTAACCAAAGAAATGTAAATTTAAAAAGCAGTGAAATTAGCATTTTATTTATCAGACTGACCAAAATTGTATGAATGATATCATTCAATATCTGCAGAGTTAGGGCTGGAGCAATGGCTCAGCGTTTCAGCACTTGCCTGGCATGGTTGAGGACACGGGTTCAAACCCCAGCACCACTCACACAACTAAGTATTGGAAAAACAAAAGCCAGATGAAAAAAATAAAATACATATGTAAAAAGAAAACCCCAAATATCTTACATTATATATTTATATATACAAAATATTTTATTTTTGTTCAATTTTTTTAAATCTAGGGATTGAACCAATGAGCCACATTCCCATTCATATTATATATACATTTTTTTCTTTTAAAGAGAGAGAGAGAGAATCAATTTTATTTAGTTTTTCATGTGGCTTTCCTTGCTCCAACACTTGGCCCTGTATACGGTGCTGGGGTTTGAACCTGCATCCTGGTGCATGCCAGGCAAGCACCATAACCGCTGAGCCACCATTGCAGTCCCTTCCCAGTCATTTTTATTTTGAGACAGGTTCTCACTAAATTTCTTTTTTTCTTTTTTTTTTTCAAAGCAATACTAACTTTATGTACAAATTAGGTGGGAGGGCTTTCCCGCAACAGCCAGAAAGCCTGCTAGACAAATTCTAAAAGAGCTGCAACACTTATCTCACTAATTTTCTTAGGGCCTCACTAAATGGCTGAGGTTGGCCTCGAACTTGTGATCCTTCTGCCTCCGCTTCCTGAGTCACTGGGATTGCAGGCCACAACTCCGGGCTTGTTAAAGTTTTAAAAATAATACATTTGTGTGGCTGTAGATGCGTTTGGAAGAAAATATAACAAAACCTTTCCAGTGATTATCTTTTGTGGAAAGGGCCATTTTTATTTTTTGCATTTGTCTTGTTTACGTTTTGGATTCCACTTGCCGCTCCGCTCCTCAGGCACCGCCGCGGACACCCCAGGCAGAGCGCGGGTCCTGGCTGGAGGCGGGGCCACGCAGCCCGGAAGAGAAGCCGCGCCGCGCATGCCCTTTCCTTTTCAGCCTCGGCTTCGGACCCTAAAGCCTCCGCGGTGAGTTCCTCGGGAGTTCGGGTTCCATCTGCCCCCATCCGGGCCGTCCTGTCGCCATAGTGGCCGCGTCGCCCCAGGGTCTGGACCGGGGACCTCTCTCCCCTTCTTGGCAGTCCTGTTTTTAAGTGGCGAGAAGGGTTGGGGCATTGCGGGAAGGTAGAGGGGCGCTGGTAGGCGAAGATTGGCGTGCGGATGGCGGAAGACGGAGGAGGGGAGTTTGAAGTCCTGGTGTGGCGGGGACCAGCCCGGAGAGGTTAGGGAGGCCGCGCTCCACCTGCACGATTTTCTTTCGGGAGAGGCTCCTTCACTCTGGCTGCCGCTGCGCCTGGCCCTGGAGCTTTAGTTTGGGGTAGGGAGTTTAAGGAGATGACGGTGGAGGCCTTTGCCTTTCTGTGGTTGTTGAGTGGCCTGTGAGGCAGCAGTTGGGGGGCTTTTCCACTTCCGGGTGCTCCTGCGTACCTTACGGTACTGCCGCGCGATTCTACTCTAGGTAGGTCTGGGTGGCCCGTCCCCCTGAACCGCTAGTACCCCGTCTGTGTGACTCCCATTCCACGTGCCATTGTGGTTGTGAGAGTGCATGAAAGTGAACCAGTTGTACCCCCACGTTCCCGTCTTAACCTCCCGACACCTTTTTCTTCCCCATCTGAAATGTTAGGTCGTGGAGGAGAGGGCTGATAGGAATTTGTTCTGCTGGTTGTTTCTTTATGCATGTCCTCAATGGTGGTTTTTGCATTTTCAACTTGGGGGGCAGTGTTTTGTGTGGTCACTTAGGGGGTGGTGAACTTGGTTACTGGATCCTAGCTACGTTGTTCAAAAATGCTCTTAACTTTCTTGCAGATGTTGATGCCCAAGAAGAATCGGATTGCCATTTATGAACTCCTTTTTAAGGAGGGAGTAATGGTAGCCAAGAAGGATGTCCACATGCCCAAGCACCCAGAGCTGGCAGATAAGAATGTGCCCAACCTTCATGTCATGAAGGCCATGCAGGTATGGGTTGGGATAGAACTGGGGGGATTTCCTGCTAATGTTCAAGGTAAATTCCAACAAGAGATCTGGGTAACTGCTTGCTGCCTTGAAGGACAGCAAAGATACAAGTGCAGAGCTCTGAATTTCTACTGTGTGTTTAGCTTTTGATGTGAGGTCTCACTACTGTTGCACAGTCTGGCCTTAATCTTCTGTGTGCTCTGGGGAGTCTCCTGAGTGGTTGGGAATATAGGCAACTCTCCACTGTGCCCAGCTTTGTTGTCTTCTGCTTACAGTCTCTAAAGTCTCGGGGCTACGTGAAGGAACAGTTTGCCTGGAGACATTTCTACTGGTACCTTACCAACGAGGGCATCCAGTATCTCCGCGATTACCTCCACCTCCCACCTGAGATTGTGCCTGCCACCCTACGCCGCAGCCGGCCTGAGACTGGCAGGCCTCGACCCAAAGGTAGGGTGCCCAAATAACTGCAGCAGGGCTGAAGCTGTTCTTTTCTGGGAGTGAGGGTGTATGTGAAACAGCTTGATTTCTTTTGCGGGTGGGACAGAAGTGTTCTTAAAAGTCACTGTTGGTGTTATCTTTACAGGGGACTGTGGCATGCAGGGCCTTTGGTTAAGTTCTGTAGTCTTTGAACTAGACCGGGCCTCTGACCATCCATGAAATGGCATTGAACATGAATAGAATTTTACTCTGGCTTTTCTTCCCAAATATCTGTGCCAATATCCAGAGGCATGTGGTGGATCATTCAATCAATAACTATTTTCTATTTCTATTTTTGTGCTCAAGAGATCCAAAGCGAATCTGTTTACCAACATGTGAAAGAACTAAGATTTTTTTTTTATATCGTTTCTTGGGAAGGGGAGCAGAAGGGGAGAATGGATGTGTGTATGATCTGGGCACGAAATGATCCACTTTGTGTGGAGCGTTCTCTTCCAGCTCTTGAGATCATTACTTGCTTAAAGTTGGCATTTCATCAAGGTTATGATTACTTGTCATTAGCTTGATAGGAGCAGCAGAGTTTGTGGACTGAGGTGACAAGGTGAGCTGAGATTTCTAAAAATGATTTGCAGATTCTCTTAAGTTCCCCTGAGAGTAAGTTCCTAGAACCCAGGAACCTGTTGTGAAAGCTTCCTAAATGGGCTTGGAGTGGTGGCCCAGCAATTGGAGCACTTGCCTGGCATGTGTGAGGGCGTAGGTTCAAACTCCAGCACCATGTACACAACGAAGTGTCAGAGTAAGGAAAACCAGATGCTAAAGAAAGAATTGATTCTCTCTCACTGCCTCTAAAACAAACAAAAGTTTCTTAAGGGTTTTTAGTGGTTAGATAGAGTTATGTTACCTTCATCATCTTTTGTGTGTGTTCTGGGATTAAACCCAGGGGCGCTTTTGAGCTACATCCATGGTCTGCCTTCCTGCCTTCATTCCTTCATTCCTTTCTTTAAGTAAATTATCTAGGCTGGCCTTGAACTTTCAATCCTCCTGCCTCAGCCTTGTCAGTCACTGGGATTATAGGAGTATTCCACTGGGCCAGGCCAGAATTACATATCTTTTTTTTTTTTTTTTTTTTCTTTTTCAGAATTACATACCTTTAGAGAAAATATTCTCTATTTAATGTCGGGGTCTCCTCCCTATAAAGGAAATCCCACCATCCTGCACCTCACAGATTCTAATTTAGTCTATGTGGACCTGGCATCAATATTTTGCATGTTTGTGAGGATTTTTCTTAAGAGAGGGACAGGGAGGGAGAATCAATTTTCAATTAAACAACTCTGGCTGGGAATGCAGTTCAGTGGTAGAGCACTTGTCTAACAGGCGCAGGATCCTGGGTTTCACTTGTAGCATCACACACAAAAAATGTGCCTTAGTCCGTGAAGTCCCAAGTTTTCAATTCTACAAGTAGTTCAACAAAATTGACACAGGTACATGTAAATTAAAATAGATTTGGAAATCATAATCTAGAGCTTATATGTTACTGTATTAATATTGTGATTAAATTATATGATCGTTCTTGTTAGAACAATTGCATATCATAAGTTTTTATAGGTGTCTCACATCTGGGATGATGGGACAAAGTGGGTTAATCTATATATCACTGACAAGGTATGTTTAGAAGCCAAGAGGAACTAAAGGATTCTTGGTGGCCTCTAGACTATATAATTGCTTTTCCAATTGTTTACTAATTTTCTACATGGTGAGATAGGTCAAGTTCAAATTTTAATTATTCAGATGTTTGTAAATGGTGATATTTCTAAGTTTGCCAAGTGATTGGAAAATGCGTTTATGTTGAAAAATTCAGTAAAAGAAAAGCAGTGTTCTTGCAGGTATATTCTTGGCAGTTTTCTAGACCTACCTTGAGAAACTGAATTGGCAGTGAGAAGTTTCTGTGGGGAAGTTTCTAGCCAACAGTTCTGGGTGTGAGGAGTTGCTCTCCACATTAACTCATCATAAATAAATGGTTGTTCAGTGAGAATGGGAGAGCCACGTCCATTTTCTTGGCCTTTAGGGTACAGAGTTTAGGGTACAGAGTTCACAGTGTGCTTTAATTTATGTAGGTCTGGAAGGTGAGCGGCCTGCAAGACTTACAAGAGGGGAAGCCGACAGAGATACCTACAGACGGAGTGCTGTACCCCGTGAGTAATGATCTTCTGTATGTGGGCTTTTGGGGTAGAAACTAGATTCTCATTCAGCTTTCAAAGATGCAGGAAAGATGATTTCAGTCTCCAGATCATGAGAAGAGCTGGAATTCTTTGTGGGAATTAGGAAAGCCCTCTTGATTGGAGGCACTGAAGACCTATAACTAGAACAAAACTGATAACTTTTAGAAAAGCCACATGTTTTCCTTTTTCATGTTTGTTTTGTAAGCTCCTGATTGAAATGCCAGGTGATCTGAGTGCTATGGGAGAAAATTAATGTGGGAGTGGGTAGAGGTTGGTGATATTCAGTTGGATTTTCAGAGAAAGTCTTGCAAAATAAGATTTGAGCAAATACTTAAAGGAAGGGAGCGGGGGAGTCAGCTAGTGTCTATTCCAGACAGTGGAGATAAAGATGTGGGCTAAGGGGAGAACTTGGCGCTTTACTCTTTAATAAAATGGGGCCCCCAAGAGCCACTGTTACAAAAGAAATTAACTGTTTGGGCTGGAACAGGGGCTCTGCAGTTACCGTGGTTACCTGGCATGCCCAAGTACATGTAGTTCAAAACCTAGCACCATGTACACAATGCAGTCTCGGGGCAACGAAGGCCACATGAAAAACTAAATAAAAATTGTTTCTCTCTTTTAAAAAAAAAGTTACTTGTGATGTAGAAGCAAAGTTGCAAAAGAGAAGTTTTTACTTCTATCATTCTTATCATCTTTTCTGATTCTTCATATGTAAAATAGAAGTGGGCACTTGGCCTGAGTACCTTCCAGGAAAGGTGAATGAATTCCTCCAGCTCTTGGTTAAAATGAAGTTGGTGATTGCTTTTATTAGATGTCATGCTATATGGGGATCTCAGAGACTTTTTCAGAGGATGGGACAGTTGAATTTGAGCCACACAGTCCTGTAGTTGAGAGGGAGTGAGGTTGGCTTGGCCTGTACAGAGGTGTGGAAATGGGGTGAACGCAATGGCTTTTTGCTAAGGCTGGAAGTGAGAGGAGCCCGAGATGGATGAGGTCTGAAATGGACTGAATGGAGACACCAGTTTTAATGGTTTTTGTGGAAACCATGTTATATTGGCCATGACTCTCCCACCCTATTCTTCACGTGTTACATATGAAATACATATCTAATAGCCACACATAATTTAAAAGCAAGTGGAGAGGCTGGAACAGTGGCTTAGTAGTTGGAGCGCTTGCCTGGCATGCCCAAGGACAGGGGTTTAAACCCCAGCACCACACAAAGCATCAGAAACCAAGGCCAGGGGAGAAGAAAGCAAATAGAAATGGGTTATTCGAATATTAATATTTTACTTAACCAAATATGTCTAAACTATATATTTAACATGTAACCCCTTTAAGCATTGAGATCTCATACATTGTTTTATCCCTATGTATTTGAAATCTAATGTGTTCTGTGCACTTCTGTGGGAAGTACCAGGGATTGAACCTAGGAGCACTTTACCACTGAGCCACATCCCTAGACATGCATGCGTTTGTTCATTCATTTTAAAAAGAAAGGGACAGTGAGAATCAATTTTTTATTTAGTTTTTCATGTTGCTTTCGTTACTCTCACACTTCGTTGTGTAACATGGTGCTGGGGTTTAAACCCGCATCCTCAAGCATTTCAGAAAAGCGCCGTAACCGCCAAGCCATACTCCAGCCCCCCGTTTTTACTTTTTATTTTGAGGCAGTATCTCACTAATTTGCTTATTGGGACCTTGTCAAGTTTCTGAGACTGGCTTTAAACTTGTGATTCTCCTGCTTCAGCCTCCTGAGTTGCTGGGATTACAGGCATGTGCCACCATCCACAGCTGTTTTATGCACATCTTGTAAACTACTGGCTGCCTAGAATTTTTATTTATTTATTTATTTATTTAAAGAGAGAGGGACAGTGAGAAAGAGAATCAGTTTTTACTTAGTTTTTCATGTGGCTTTCATTGCTGTGACACTTCGTTGTGTACTTGGGGCTGGGGTTTGAACTCATGTATTCGTGCATGCCAGGCAGGAGCCATAACTACCGAGCCACCACTCCAGCCCTGCCTAGATCTTTTTTATCTTGTCTGCTTCTCTTCTGTGGTTGTGATTAAAGTTGTGTTTTGCTTCTCTGGGTCCTTACTGCCTTTATCTCAAGCGTTTTTCTCTTATTGAGCTCCCTCTCCAAGCTAAGTGCGGGATGGGAAGTGAGGGTTCTTTGTGGTTAAGACAGTCCTCCTGGAGGAATGGACAGTTTGGGCTGTGAGTTTTGAAGGGTGAGTTAGGGAAAGCTCCCCAAGCAGAGGCAGGTCTTCCCTTGTTCTACAGAGATCTCAATGACTTCAAATTGGTGTTTCTCTTTCCAGCTGGTGCTGACAAGAAAGCAGAGGCTGGGGCAGGGTCTGCAACCGAATTCCAGTTTGTGAGTACTTGCTTCTACTGGGGATGTGGGTGAGGGTGGTTATTCCTATACCCTCTATTTTCCCCCAAATTCCAGGTAACTTTTAGATTGAGGACATGGAATGCAAACTTTGGTGACTATATAAAATTGCTGAAGAAATTCTCAAAAATCAGCATAAGTGGCATGCTAGTGTTCTGTTTCATTAATGATTATAACTCCCTAAATTAGTTTTAGGAAGCAAACTTTGAAATTGAACTAAGCAAGCACTGGAGATTGGGTGGGCTCCAGAATTGGTCTGAAATCAGATCTTTCAAGATGTGATCTTGGGCAGGTTCCCTTATGCTTGAGTTTCTCATCTGTAAAATAGGAGTGATTTATAGCAATAAAGGTACTGTGTGATTGATTAATCCATGGAAAATGCTCAGCATGGGGGCTAGCAGAACTTGGGGCAGGAGGTCCACCAGTGGCAGATCTTCATAGCACACAATTGCTCTCAGATCTCCTTTGCAAAAAGGTGCATACGGTAGAAACATTGTGTCCTGTGCTAGGTGCCTCCATGTGTGTATGTGTACGAATATGCTTAGTGGGTGGCCCATTCCCATTCTGCCAGTGAGGAAAAAACAGGCTCAGATATGAAATGCCCTCAGCCGACAAGAGGCAGGGCTGGGATATATGGCCTGTGCTTTTCTGGCTGCTGACTTTGGGTGTCTCTTCAGAGATGAAGCCAGAAAGCATGAGAGGTAGAACCCAGTGTGCTCCTAATGCTGATTTCATGTGCTTTCTCTTGCAGAGAGGCGGATTTGGTCGTGGACGTGGTCAGCCACCTCAGTGAAATTGGAGGGGATTATATTGTGTTAAATAAACTTGTAGCCAGAAAAACTTGTGTGTTTATTTTGTTTGTGTTGCATAGCTTGACAGAAATGACTTAAGGGTTAGAATGTCAGTGGGGCAGGATTGAATTGGATTGGTTTTGGGAGTGGTCCTTGTCCAGGGGGACATCACATGTTGCTGTTATGGCTGCTATACTCGCTTTTGCCTAGTGCTGTGTATGCAGCGCCTTCCTGCATAGTTGGGTTCTGTGGAACCACGCCTCACAGGCAGCTGGGACTTTGAGCATCTTCCCCAAGCCAGCCATGCTGACTCAGTGCTATATTGTGGGAAAGTTGCTCTTTGTTGGCCTGGAATTGAGATTTTGTGCTTACTATCTGGGTAGTTCTGGAAAGGATTAAAGGAGGCAGATAACTGTTCTTGGAATAATGCACAATTTAAGATGAAGAGGCACAGGAGTATTTAGGCCAGCAGTTTTACTGATGCCGATCTTAAGGCTCTAGATTTATCACATTCATAGTGTGTGAAAACCAGCTTGAGCTGTAGCTCAGTGGTAGAGTGTTTGCCTACCATGTGTGAGGCCCTGGGTTCGAGAAACACCCCAGGCATTTGAAGACCCTTGGGATTTTTTTCTTGCCCGGATTGGAAATAATGGGTATCAGGAGCTCCTGTTACTTAACTCTTGGTCTTGAAATGGAAAATCAGTTTGAGGCTTTTATGAGTGGTGGCCCAGCATAGGAAATGAGTAAATGGACGAGAACAGCGTGTTCCCATTTTCTGGGGTCAACACCAAATGCCATACTGGTGTAAGCGTTAGAGGGGCTTTGATGGGAAGTGAGGTGGACTGAAAGGTCCGTTTCCATGTACTACAAAGCATGCCTGGCCCAGTGCATGCCAAAATGAACTTGAGAGTTCAGAGACACCTGCACACTGCTGGGCAAGATAAAAATTTTGAGTAGTGATTGTAAATACATGCCACTGTGTCACCAGGGCATTTGAAACACTACCATGTGTGGTAGATATGAGCTCAGATAATGACTCCAAACAGGTGTACCAAGGTAAGGATTTTTAGCCAGTGAAACCAGTAACCAATAGAAGTCCATCTTTGGATTTTGAGGACTTGGGAATCATTCAAGGAGTCCTACATGGGCAGCATGTAAGATGAGAACAATGAAACTGCAGGTGTTTTGTGCGGGCCTTGTATCTTGCTAGGCAGTTGTACTTTAGACCACTAGGTGGCAGCTGGTGGCAACTCCAAATAAATGTACTGTTATTCCTGGGAGGTGAGCTTTGGAATCTGAAGCACCAATAAATAGAAGCTTGCTTTGGCAGGAAGAGGCAGTGTTTGGGGAAGCTTGTTTCAGCATGGCCTTGGCTGCCCTGCCAAAGATTGCTTTTTATCCAATTTTTCTGCTGGCTCGAGGATGTCGAGTGGTTTGCCCATGTTCACACGCCTTGTGATTGTTTAACCTGGATTCCACTGTGAAATCTTAGTAGCTCCCAGCCTTTCTATTTCCCATTGAGGCCAGTGAGTGGATGGGTTTCTTCTACAGCCTTTGATTTTCTGGCTGTAAAATGTCACTGTCATTCAAGTAGGGCTCTTTGCCAACCTCTTCCCTTGTGATTTAAATTAGTTCCAGAATATGTTCTTCAAGATCATCCATGGAGTCCTGGGAAACCCCAAGGAACCTATAAAGTAGAGCCTGTGGATGAGCACGCTGGTGGAGGTGGCTCTTGCTGTCCTCCGGTCCCCTCCCTTGGTAGATTGAACTTCTGTCAGTCAATCATTCCTTAGCTGCTCAGGGATCACTGCAGATAAGTACTCCAAGAAACAAGCTCAAAATTTGCCCTCAAGCACTTCAGTCTAGTTAGAAAAACAAAACCACAGTTAAATATTAAGTGCATAATACCAAGTACTACCTAAGTGGTAAATCATGTCCAAAGTCAATTTCTTTTGGTGGGGAAGGGGGACACGGGATTGAACCCAAGGGTGCTTAACCACTGAGCAATATCCACCACCACCACCTTTTTTTTTTTTTTTAATTTTGAGACAAGTTCTCCCTAAATTGCTGAGGCTGGTCTTGTGATCTTTCTGCCCCAGCCTCTTGAGTCGCTGGGATCAGGCATGTGCCACCATGTTCAGCTCCAAACTGAATTTGAAGTGCAGCACAGTAGAGAGATATTAAGCCTGAAGTGGCCCAAAGGGGTTTTGTGGGGTGGAGGAGGCATGAGCCAGATGGGGAATCTTGAAGAGGCCTTCTCTCTTGGGGAGGATGGGTTAGGGAAGACAGGCAGACCTGGATGACTGTGTGGGCACAGCCATCACTAGGGAAGTCTTCAGCTCCTCTTCCAGGGTTGCTTTCTATGTCCATCAACTTGTATCTGCCCACCAACCCCATACCTTACCAGTTCATTCCTACCGCCCTACTGGCACCTAAAAGTCTCCAAAGGATTTTTAAAGAATTTTAGAAGCTGATGAATGAAGGCTTATTTTCCTAATTTAACATAAACTTCTTGATATGGTTACAAATCCCCTGTCCTTGAAAACTACAATTTCCTTATAGCTAGTGCCTATAGCAGCTTTAAGTCTCTATGACTTTGGAAACAGCCACCATGTGCCTGTTAGATCCTGGGAGACAAAGAAGTGAATATAGAATCAGCTTAAAGGATTTCTCAAGAGCCGGGTATGGAGGTACATGTAACCCTAGTGCTTTCAGAGGCTGAGGCAGGAGGATCAAAGATTGAGGCCAGGAGCTGGAGTGGAGCTCAGCGGTTCTTGTTTGGCATGTGCGAGTACGCGAGTTTGAACCCCAGCACCATGTACACAACAAAGCTTCAGAGCAATGAAAGCCACATGAAAAATAAATTTGATTCTCTTTCTCTCTCACTGTCCCTCTCTCTCTCTCTCTCTTTTTTTTAAATAAAGAGAGAGAGACAGTGAGAGAGAGAAAGAGAGAAACAATTTTATTTAGTTTTTCACATGGCCTTCGTTGTTCCAACACTTAGTTGTGTACATGGTGCTGGGGTTTGAACCCAGGTCCTCTTGCTTGCCAGGCAAGTGCCGAAACTGCTGAGCCACCGCTCCAGCCCCTGTCCCTCTCTCTTAAAAATTAAAAAAAAAAAACAAAAAACAAGTGGGGAGTTCTAGGGATATAGTTTGAATGGTAGAGTAACCCCAGGTTCAATCTTCAGTATTACAAATAAGAATTTCCTAAGAAACCCATTTTTGAGGAGGTTACATTCTCTGGCCCTGAAGATACAGGGGCCCACCAAGAACATAGGCTCCCTGGATTTTGGTATGGTTCCTCAGCAGGGCTGTGTGGACCCATCGTGGTTAGGAACTCTGAGCAGATTATTTTGCATTTTCTAATTTTATTCAAATGGAGTTATGTAGTATAATATAGTATTATATAGTCTGCCGTATTTCACTTAGCATTGTTTGAGTTTCGCTAGTGTTGCTGCATGTATTTGTAGTTGCTTTTTGTAACTGAATATTCTTTCTTCCTTTTTTTTTGGTACCTGGGATTGAACCCAGAGGGGCTTTACCACTGAGCCACATCGCCAGCCCTTTTTTATTTTTTTATTTTGTAGACAGGATCTCACTAAGTTGCTGGGGCTGCCTCAGGCTCCCAAGCCACCGGAATCATAGGTGTGCGCCACTATGACCGGCCACAGCTGAGTATTTTACTTATTGGTAGGCACTTGAGTTATTTCTACTTTTTGGCTGTGGTAATTAATGCTGCTATGAACATTCATGTATGTTTTTGTGTGGACATATGTTTGCACTTCTTCTAGGTATACAAATAAGAGTGGACTTGCTGGGTCATGGGATAACTGTGGTTGATATTTTAAGGAACCGCCAAACTGTTTCCTATAGTTTGCTTATTTTTTATTAATTTGTTTTTAAAAGAGGAACAGAGATAGAGAAGGAGAATCATTTTTATTTAGTTTTTCATGTGGCCTTCATTGCTCTGACATTTTGTTGTTTAGGTAGTGCTGGGGTTCGAACCTGCATCCTCATACATGCCAGGCAAGCGCGGTAACTGCTGAGCCACCACTCCAGTCTGGCTGTACCATTTTAAATTCCCCTTTGCAGGGCATGAGTTTTAATTGCGTCTCATCTTTACCAACTTTTGGTCTGGCCAGTCTTTTAATCTTAGCCATTGTGAAGAGTTTGGATTTTTTCCTGTAGATAATGAGCCAGTTCACAGTATGAAGACAGAGATGGGCTGGTGGAGAAAAGGGGGACCTTGGTTAACAGGTACAAATTTAGGAGAAGTAAGTTCTGGTATTCTATCGTACAGTATAATGACTATAGATAATGAATTATGTATTTCAAAACAGCTAAAATGAAGGGATTATAAGTGTTTTCACCACTAAAAAGGATATGTATTTGAGGTGACAGATAGGACAATTAACCTGATTTTCTCATTTCAAAATGTATACATGGGGGGCTGGAGCGGTGGCTCAGCGGTTTCAGCACTTGCCTGGCAAGCATGAGGTTCAAACCCCAGCACCACGTACACAACTAAGTGTTGGAGCAATGAAGGCCATGTGAAAAACTAAATAAAGTTGTTTCTCACTGTCCCTCTCTCTTTAAAAAAAAAAAAAAAACAAAAAAACCAAAATGTATACATGGGGGCTTGGGTTGTACCTCAGTGGCAGAGCACTTGCCTAGCATGTGTGAGGAGCTGGGTACTTAGCACTGCATAAAAATAAATACACAAAATAAAGGCATTCTGTTCATCTACAACTAAAAAAGATATATTTTTTTAAAGTATACATGTGGGGCTAGAGCAGTGGCTCAACAATTATAGCACTTGCCTGGCATGTGTAACCACCCAGGTTCGAACCCCTGCACCATGTATGACGAAGTGTCGGAGAAACAAAGGTCAGATGAAAAACTAAATAAAATTGATTTTCTCTTTTTCTCTCTCACTCTCTCCCTCTCTCTTAAAAAAAAAAAAGTATATACTTGGGACTGGAATGGTTCAGTGGTAGAGCACTTGCCTGGCATGTGCAAGGACCCAGGTTCAAACCCCAAGACCACATACACAATTAAGTGTTGGAGAAACAAAAACCAGATGAAAAACTAAATAAAATTGATTCTCTCCTTTTCTCTCTCTTCCTCTCTCTCTCTCTAAAAAACAAAAATTAAGTATACATGTATCATCATATCACATTATACCCATAAATATACACAATTATCATTAATTAAAAACAGACAAAACCCCATCAACATGAGGTGAGCATTGACATGGCAAATACTTAAATCCTCACTGCAGAAGAAAATCCAAACTCCTCACAGTGGCTGAGTTTAAAGCCTGGGCAGACCAAGAGCTGGTGAAGATGCAAATACAGTGGACCAAGTTTGGGTCTGCACAGTGGCCACCCTGGGGCACTGAGTAGTCATGGGTACAGCACTCCCGTCAACAGTGACTACAATACACAGTCAGCCCGCTAGCGGGAAAGGGAGGGGAAATCCATCATTTGATTGCTCAGTTTTAGAAAGGGAAACTAGGACAGAATGAGGGCATTGGTGTGGGGGGAGAGGGATGAAAGGAATTGTTTAAAAAGTTACAGCCCATAGAAAGCCTGGAGCCCGTTTCTATTTAAAAGTGCTTTATTAGAAACCCGTGATAAATGCATGGCACAGGTCCAAAAGAACAGCCACTTGAAAAATAAGCCCTGCATGGTTTACTGACATATCAAAGAGGCCATTGTAAGAAAAGGGCATCTTTAAAAATAAATAAATATTAAATGAGAGAGGACACTCGAGCTGAGAGACTGAGGAAGCCTATAACTGGGGCAAGATTTATGCAAGCTGTGAATCAAACGGGATTTAAAAATTCTGAGGAGTACTTGCAAAAAATATCAGAGTGAATCATTCTAGTTTATTTAGGTGCGTGAAAAGTTAGAGGTCAGTTTGAGGATGTAGAGGCATCAGTTCCTCAATATGCAAAAAGGGTCCTGGGGGAACGAAGAGTCAACTGACTGAGGTCTGCCACCATTACATAGATTTCCTCTTCTATTGAAACTAAAAATATTTTTAAAATTTATATTGCAGCACTGGGGATCCAATCCAGGGCCTTCTGCATGCTAGGCAAGCACTCTCCCACTCAGTTATTCCCCAAGGAAAATAAAACATAAAATAAACATGATTATAGTAATCACAATGGACCCAACTTGGAGCTTGAATAGTTGTCGATGTTCTGTTATCCTCTCTCTCTTTATTTTAAATCACTGAGCTGTCCCAGTCCTTTTTCTTTTTTAGAGAGAGAGACGGAGAGAAAAACAATTTTATTTAGTTTTTCTTGTGCCCTTCGTTGCTTAGCCACTTCATTGAGTACCTGCTGGGGTTTGAACCCGCATCCTTGCGCATGCCAAGCAAGCGCCATAACTGCTGAGCCACCACTTCAGCCCCGAAGTCCTTTTCATTAAAAGTGAAAATTGAATTGTAATTGAAGTAAATTAAATTACTAAATTGCCCAGGGTGGCCTTGAACTTGTGATCTTCTTTGCAATCCTCTTGCCTCAGCATCCTGAGTAGCTAGGATGATAGGTGTGTGCTACTGCACCTAACTATTGATTCTTTTTTGTTGCTCAGTAGTATTCCATTCCATGTTATGGAATTGCCACAAATTGTTTAATCATTCATCTAATCAAAGGATATCTGGGTTATTACCATTTTGGGGCTATCATAAAGCTGCTATAAACATTGATGCTCAGGTTTTTGGTACTGGAGATGGAATCCAGCGGCACGTTACCGCTGAGTCACATCTCCAGCTCTTTTTTCTTTTCTTTTTTTTTGAGGCAGAGTATCACTAAATTGCTTAGGGCCTCCATAAATTGCTGAGGCTTGGCTTGAACTTGGGATTCTCCTGCCTCAGCCTCCTGAGTTGCTGGGATTACAGGTGTGTGCCCCCATGCCTGGCTTCATGTTCAAGTGCTTTTTTTGTTTTTGTATCAGGGATTGAAACTAGGGGTACTCAACCACTGAGCCACATCCCCAGGTGTTTTAATTATTTTATTATTATTTTTTTTAATTTTGAGACATGGTCTTGGTAAGTTGCTCAAGACCTTGCCAAAACGCTGTGGCTGACTTTGAATTTGCAATCCTCTTTCCTTGGCCTCCTGAGTCACTGGGATTACAGGTGTGCGTCACAGTGCCCAGCATGTTCAGATTTTTAAATAAACATAAATCTTAATATCTCTGGGATAAATGCCCAGGAGTGCAGTTGCAGAGTGGTATGGTTGCTGCATGTTAAGGGTTTTTTTTTAAGAAACTACCAGACTCGTTTCCAGAGTGTATCATATTACAAGAATGATCCAGTTTCCCTTCATCTTTGACAATATTTAGTGTTTGTCCCTATTTTTAATTTTAGCCATTCTGATATTTTGCTACAATTTAATTTACTTTAATGGCTAATGATAATGAACATCTTTTAATGTGCTTACTTGCTATCTGTAGATCCTCTTTGGTGACATCTGTCACATCTTTTCCTGCTTTGTCATTGAATTATTTTTAACTACTGTATTTTGAGAATTCTCTTAATTTTTTTTTTAAGAGAGGGACAGTGAGAGGAGAGAGACAGAGAGAAACAATTTTATTTAGTTTTCCATGTGACTTTCATTGCTCTGACACTTCATTGTGTATATGGTGCTGGTGTTCAAACCAGCATCTTTGCACATGCCAGGCAAGTGCTGTAACTGCTGAGCCACTGCTCTAGCCCCCCACATTTTTTTGTAGGGGGGCAGTACCAGGGATTGAATCCATGGGTGCTAAACCACTGAGCCACATCCCGAGTTTTTTAATATTTTATTTTGAGATAGTATCTTGCTAAGTTGCTTAGGGCCTTGCTAAGTTGCTGAGGCTGCCTTTGAACTTGCTATCCTCCGGCTTCAACCTCCTGAGTCACTGGATTACAAGCATGTGCGACCACACCTGGCAAGAATTCTTTTATATTTTAGATATTCGTTGGTGGTCAGATACATGGTTTGCAAATATTTTCTTCCTATCTGGAGCTTGTCTTTTCATCTTCTTTTTTGGGGGGGCAGGTGAGTACTGGGGCTTAACTCCAGTGGTGCTTTACCACTGAGCAACACCCCAGCCTGTTTTTATTATTTATTTTGAGACAGGGTCTCACTAAGTTACTTAGGGCCTCGCTAAGTTGTTGAGGCTGGTTTTGAACTTGTTGTCCTCCTGCCTTAGCCTCCCAAGCTGCTGGGATTTCAGGCATGCACCACCGTGTCCAGCTCATCTTCTTTTCTTTTTTTCTTTTTTCTTTTTTTTTTTAAAGAGAAAGGAGTAGTAAGAGAGAGAGAAAGAAGAATCAATTTCATTTAGTTTTTCATGTGGCTTTCTTTGCTCTGACATTTTGTTGTGTATATGGTGCTGGGGTTGAACCCGGGTCCTAGTGCACGTCAGGCAAGTGCTGTACCCACTGAGCCCCTGCTCCGGCCCCTCCTCCCTTGCTCATACTCTTAATGAGTCTTTCACAGAGAAAATTATTTTTTTATCTTGATGAGTTCTAATTTATCAATTTTCCTTTTATGAATCATGTTTTTGGTGTCAAGTATATCTGTGTAGCAATAAACTCTGAAGTTTTCTCTAAAAGTTTTATAGTTTTGTATCTTCCACGTAATCCATGATCCATTTTGAGTTTATTTTATATTAGGTATGATGTAATTTTTATATTAGGTTGAAGTTTTGTTTTGTTTTGTTTTGCTTATGGATGTCCAATTGCCCCAGCACCATTTGTTGAAAAGGACATTTTTTTCTTAGTTTAAAAATAGGAGGGCTGGGGGCTGGAATGGTGACCTGGCGGTTACGGCACTTGCCTAGCATGTTCGAGTACACGGGTTCAAACCCCAGCACCCATGTATGCAATGAAGTGTCTGAGCAACAAAGGCCATGTGAAAAACTAAAATAAAAAAAAATTGCTTCTGTCTCTCTCTCTCTCTCTCACTGCCCCTCTATCTTTAAAAAAAAAGAAAAAGAAAGAAAGAAAATATCTGACTTTAAAAAAGAAAAAATAGGAAGGCTGGCATGGTGGCTCGGTGATTACAGCACTTGCACGGCATGCATGAGTACACGGGTTCAAGCCCCAGCATCTGCGTACACGGCTAAGTGTTGGAGCAATGAAGGCCATGTGAAAGACTCAATAAAAATTGATTCTCTCGGGGCTGGAGTGGTGGCTCAGCGGTTTTGGCGCTTGCCTGGCAAGCACGAGGACCCGGGTTCAAACCCCAGCACCACATACACAACTAAGTGTCAGAGAAGCAGCAGCCAGATGAAAAAATAAAGTTGATTCTTTCTTCCTCTCTCTTTTTCTTTTTTCTTTTTTTAGACAGAGAGAGAAGCAATCTTTATTTAGTTTATCATGTGACTTTCATTCTTCAGATACTTTGTCGTGTACTTGGTGTTGGGGTTTGAACTTGAGTCCTCACGCTTGCCAGGCAAACGCCGTAACTGCTGAGCCACTGCTCCAGCCCCCCCCTTTTAAAATAAATTTAAAAAATAAAGTTTCTAAATGCAGTGGTGCACCCTTGTAATTCCAGAGGCTCAGGAGGCTGAGGCAGGAGGATTGCAAGTTCAAAGCCAGCCTCAGCCATTTAAAAAAAAAAAAAACCAAACCAAACAACAAACAGACAAAAAAATTTATTTCTTCTTAAATACAAAGTCGTAGTAGTTCCTCATGTCCTCTGCTGTATTCTGGACACTAGTCCTCTGTCAGATACATGTTTTGCTAATATTTTCTTCCTACTAATGACTTGTCTGTTGATTTTCTTTTTTTGTATTAGGGATTGGTTTCTTCTTTTTATTAATTTCCACCCCTGCTTAATTTGGATTTGATTTACCAGTTTTTTCCTAGTTCCTTTAAATGGACACAATTTATTTTATACTGTTTCTTCCTAATATAAACATTCAGAGCTACATATTTCCTAAGCATTGCTTTAGTTGAACCCCACAAATATTGCTGTGGTTAGAATACGGCATGATTTCCTCTTTGTTTCATGGGTTATTCAGAAGTAGACTGTTTAATCTATAAATATTTGGGAATTTTCCGGATATCTTATTGTTCCTTTCTAGTTTGTCTTTTCTTTTTTCTTTTTTTAAAACCCCAGCCCTTTCACATGCTAGACAAAGCACTCTACCACTGAGTGCATCTCCAATCCTTTAAAAAAATTTGTATTTGAGACAGTCTTGCAAAATTGCCTGGGCCAGCCTAGAACTAGAGAATCTCCCTGCCTTAGCCTTATGAGTTGCTGGGCTCACATTCCTGGCTTAAGTCCTTTTCTTTTCTTCTTTTTATTTTCTTTGTAAGACTATATTGTGTAAGATTTCTTTCTTTTTTTGCTGTTGTTATTTCTTTTTTTTTAAAGAGAGAAACAACTTTATTTAGTTTTTCGCATGGCCTTGGTTGCTCCAACACTCAGTTGTGTACGTGGTGCTGGGGTTCGAACCCGGGTCCTCGTGCTTGCCAGGCAAGTGCCGAAACCACCGAGCCACCGCTCCAGCCCTTGCTGTTGTTATTTCATGTCTGAATTTACCAATGTATGTTCAAACATTTTTATTGCTGTTTGTTTCTTTTCTAAAGAAGGGATCGTGTGAGCGAGAGAAGCAGTTTTTATTTAGTTTTTCATGTGACTTTCATTCCTCAGACACTTCGTTGTGTATGTGGTGCTGGGGTTTGAACTCGCGTACTCGTTTATGCCAGGCAAGCACTGGAACCACCGAACCACCGCTCCAGCCCTCTTTCTTTCCTTGTAAGAGAGAGAGAGGGGGAGAAAGGTAGAATCAATTTTATTCCTTTTTTTTTTCAATTTTATTCAGTTTTTCATCTGGCCTTTGTTTCTCTGACACCTATCTCTGCTTGTGAGGCCAGGGTTCGAACCTGGCTCCCTACTCATGCCAGGCAAGCACTCCAACCGCTGAGCCACTGCTCCAGCCCTTATTGCTGTTTCTTTCTTTCTTTTCTTTTTTTGTACTGGAGATTTAACCCAGGGGTGCTTAACCACTGAGCAACATCCCCAGTCCTTTTTATTTTTTTATTTTAATATTAGGGTCTAAGTTGCTTAGAGACTTGAGAGGTTGCTGAGGCTGTGATCCTCCTTTTTCAGCCTCTTGAGCCAGTAGAATTGTGGAGGTGCATCTGGCTTTATTGCTGTTTCCTTGGTTTTCCAAACAAAATGCAACAATATGCTGAAAAAAAGAACCGTTTTCATTTAACAGTAGTCACTTTAACAGTAGCCCATTGAGTATCCGTGGTATCATAAGAATTAAGGTTCACTTTTAGCCTTTCTTAAGTAAATTGTCTTTTTTTTTAAGAGAGAGAGAATCAATTTCTATTTAGTTTTTCCTGTGGCTTTTGTTGCTCGGACACTTTGTTGTATACGTGGTGCTAGGGTTTGAACCCGTGTCCCTGTACATGTGAGGCAAGCGCAAAACCGCTGAGCCATTGCCCCAGCCATTCCCTTTCCTTTTCAGACAGTCTCTTCCTATGTTGCTCAGGTTGGCCTCAGACTTTGCCATTATACCTGGTTGGGTAAAGTGCTCTGTAAACATCAGCTGAGATTGGCTGGTTGATCACATTGTTCAGATGTTTGATGCTCTTGCTGATTTTTTTGTTGAGTTGCTCTATCAATTAATGAAGGAAAGGCAATAAAATCTTCGTTTTAGTTGGTGGATTGTATATTTCTCCCTTTAGTTCTGCTTTTACTTCGCATAGTTTGAAGCTCTGCTATTAGGTGGGTATATGATTGTTATGTCTTCTTCAACTGTCTCTATCACTGATAGTAGTTCTTTTTTCCTTTTCGTGGTGCTGAGCATTGAACCCAGGGCCTTGGGTATACTATGTAAGCAGTCTACCACTGAGCTACATCCCCAGCCCTATACCAGTTTTGAAGGAGACAGTATTCATATGTCAGTGAATATAGTGCCATCAAAGTAAATGGGTGGCATGGGCCAAAACTTGTGACTGACAAAACAGAAGGGACAAATAAACACAAACTTCCCAACTCTATTAAAAAAAAGTCTCCCTCAGATATGCCCTGGGACTTGAAATGTATTAATTAGTGTTTCACCTTTTAGAACTTTAGAAAATTGGACATGTTTAGTAGGATGACATAGTTATTGGGATTTTTTTAAAACTTAAATTTATTACCACCCACTGTCACCTATGGAAAGATAATTTCTTCTCTCAAGAATAATCTCTTGGGGCTGGAGCAGTGGCTCAGAGGTTACAGTGCTTGCCTGGTATGCGCAAGTACACGGGTTCAAACCCCAGCACCCATGTACACAACTATGTGTTGGAGCAATGAAAGCCATGTGAAAAACTCAATAAAAATTACTTCTCTTTAAAAAAAAAAAAAAAGAATGATCTCTTGTGGGCTGGAGTGGTGGCTCAGCAGTTATGGTGCTTGCCTGGTATGTGCATGTATGTGAGTTCAAACCCCAGCACCGCGTACACAATGAAATCTCAGAGCAACAAAGGCCACATGGAAAACTAAATAAGGGGCTGGAGCAGTGGCTCGGAGGTTATGGCGCTTACCCAGCATGCGCGAGTGCGAAAGTTCAAACCCAGCACCAGGTACACAATAAAGTCTTGGATCAACGAAGGGCACATGAAAAACTAAACAAAATTGTTTCTCTCTTTTTCTCTCTCTCACCGTCCCACTCTCTTAAAAAAAAATAAATTGATTCTTTCTTTCACTGTCCCTCTCTTAGAGGAAAAAAAAAGAAAAAGAAAAGAATAATCTCTTTGCGTTGGGGATGTGGCTCAGTGATAGTATCTAACGTGCATGAGGCCCTGGGTTTGATCCCCAGCACTCCAGCAACACACACACACACACACACACACACACACGCACGCACGACAAAAAAACCAAAACCCAACAACAGTGGTCTCCTTGAGCTAGGCACAGTGACCCATGCCTATAATAGTGGCTTGGAAGGATGAAGCAAGAGAAGAGCAGGTTCAAAGCCAGCCTCAGCAACTTAGTGAGGCCCTGTCTCAACATAAAAAACGGCCTGGGGATATTGTTCAGTAGTTAAATGGCCTGGATTATATGGGCAGAGAGTAAATGAACCAAAGACAAGGTAACTTTTTTTTTTGGTACTGGGTATTGAACCCAGGCATGCTTGACCATTGCGCTATATGCACAGCATTCTTCATTTTTTGAGACATGTCTCACCTAATTGCTGAGGCTGGCCTCCAACTTGTGATCCTCCTGCCTCAGCCTCCCAAATCACTGGGATTACATGCATTTGGCACCACACCAGGCTGACAAGCTAACTTTTATTGTAGGAGTGATAGGTAGTCGCTAACACAGCCCCAAGGATCCCTGCCTCCTGGTATTCATTTCTTTTTGCAATCCCCTCCCACTCTAAATCAAAGCTGAATTAAAAAATCAATAGCTGTGGAATTGTTAAACTATGACTTTCAAAGCTAGGTTGTACACGGCATTACAGTTCAGTCTAATAATCTTGTACTGTTTGCTCTGGGGGAAATCTAGGTATCCTGTTGTGTAAATGCTCAATGAACCCCATGAAGAAGCCCACATGGAAAGGTACAGAAGTCTCTTGCCAATTGCCAACCATAGCAGGGTAACACCTTGGAAATGGATCCTCCAGTTCTAGTCAAGCCCTCAGATGATTATAGCCTTAGCCAATTGCAACTTCACAAGATATTCTAAGTCAGAACTACTCAGCCAAGCACTTCAGAATTCTTCCAAAATCATGAGAAATAATAAATGATTCTTTTCCCCTTTTTTTGTGCCAGAGATCGAACCCAAAGCCTCACAGAAGCTAAGCACACACAGTGTTACCGGGTGGCAACCCCCATCCCTGATTCATAGTTCAAGCCACTGAGTTTTGCGGGCATTTGTTATGCAGCAGAAAGTAACGAATACAAAAGCAAAGGTCAAACACAAAAGGTCCTCCTGGAGGGCTTGATGGGATGTGACCAGGTAGGCCCAGGAAGGAGGGAAGAGTAAGTAGCATGTTAAAGAAGCAGGGCGGACAAAGGAATCTGTGAAAATCAATCTTTTGTATTTTATTCACCATTTCATCTAGGATTAGCCCTAAAAAGTAACTACAGATGGTCCCCAGTGTGGGACCAATGGAGTGCTGTGATCTTCAGAAGATGAATTTCAGATGCAGTGGGTGGTGTGTTTTTACCGACAAGTTCATCTCATTCCATATTGGGCTAATGACTAGGTTTAGGTTCTAGAACGGTAATAGCTAATCTTTTTTTTTTTCTTCAGGGCTGAGGACCGAACTCGGGGCCTTGTGCGTGCTAGGCAAGCACTCTGCCACTGAGCTGAATCCACCACCCGCCAATATTTTTTTTTTTTTTAAATTGGGTATTGAACTCAAAGGTGCTTAACCACTGAGCCACATTCCCAGCCCTTTTTATATTTTGTTTTGAGACAGGGTCTCGCTAAGTTGTTGAGGTTGGCTTTGAACTTTTGATCTTCCTGCCTCAGCCTCCTGAGTTGCTGGGATTACGTGTGTGTGCCATTGCACCAGGCAATAGCTGATCTTTCATTTAGCAATTAAAAAAATTGTTTTTGGTATTAGGGATTGAACCCAGGGGTGCTTTACTACTGAGCTACATCCCCATTCTTATTTATTTGTTGAGTCTTGCTAAGTTGCTGAGGCTGTCCTCTAACTTGTGATCCTCCTGCCTCAGTCTCTCTAGTCACTGAGATTATAGGTGTGTGCCACCATGCCTTGCTAACGACTTCTTTTTTTTGAGCTTGTGTTCTATAGCAGGCCATGTGCTGATTGCTGAGTAAAATAAACAAGTATGAGACACAGTCCCTGCCTTCCAGGAGACTGAAATGTAGAGGGTGAGAAAGGCTAGAAAATAATGATAACACTATGAGACAATTACGTGATAAAGTAGGACAAATCCTGTCTAGGAGGAGACACAGAGGCCATTAGGGACAGCTTCCTGGAAGAGGTGACTTTTTTTAAAGAGAGAGGGACAGTGCATGAGAGACAGACAGAAAGAATTGATTTTTATTGAATTTTTCACATGGTTTTCGTTGCTCCGACTTAGTTGTGTATGTGGGTGCTGGGGTTTGAACCCGTGTACTTGTGCATGCTGGGCAAGCGCTGTAACTGCTGAGTCACCACTCCAGCCCCAAGAGGTGACTTTTTTTTTTTTTTTTAAAGAGAGAGGGACAGGGGCTGGAGCCACCGCTCCAGCCCAAGAGATGACTTTTTATCTGCATTTTGAAACACAAACATGTTTTGGCCTTAGAGGGAACTGGCAATGCAGAGTGTAAAAAAGCCTTCTAGACAGCAGGTAAAGCATGTGGAAAGACCTGGAAGGTTGTCTCGAGGCTCAAAAAACCAGGTACTTCAGAATGAGAATACAGGACATAAGGGAAAGGGTGAGGTTGGCAGAGGCCCAGCTCTTGCAGGCTCTCATAGTTCCTGGTAGCTTTTGAATTTTTATTTTCAAAGCAATGAGGACCAACTGCAGGGTTTTTTTGTTTGTTTTTTTAAGAGAAAGAGAGGGAGAGTGAGTGAGAGAATCAATTTTGTTTATTTTTTCATTTGGCCTTTGTTTCTCGGACTCTTAGTTGTGTAAGTGTTGCTGGGATTTCAACCTGGGTCCTTGCACATGCCAGTCGAGTGCTCCAACCTTTGAGCCACAGCTCCAGCCCCACAACTGTAGGTTTTAGGTTTTACTCAGTGGCTTGTCTTCATTAGAGTTGCATTTGGGAAGGATTCCTTTTGCTGCAATGAGTGGATGTGATTGAAGCGGGCTGGATGAGAGCCAAGACCTAATTTGAGGTAAAAGGGAGAGTTCAAATGAAGTAATGACCAAGGTCAAGGCAGGAAGGGCATGGGACTGAGGAGGTCAAGAAGACAGAAGCAAAGAAGTTCATTATCGACTGGAAGAAGGTGGGAGATATATCAACAATGACTCCTGGGTTTCTGTCTTAGGAAACTGAATGAATTCCTTACTCTGACATGGACATAGGGAACACAACTTCTGGGCAAGGTGCTGCATGCTCATAATCCCAGTGTCTTGGAAGGTTGAGGCAGGAGGATTCCCAAATTCAAGGCCAGCCTGGCAACTTAGCAAGACCCTGACTCAAAATAAAATAAAAACAGGCAGGGTGGTAATGTAAGCCCAGTGGTAATGTACTTGCCTAGCATGTGTGAAGCCCTGGGTTTGATTCCCAGTACTGACAAAAAAACAAACTACCAACCAAAAAACAAACCTTAATGACACAGGGGAATGGCCAGAAAAAAAAAAAGAAAAAGCAGGATACAGATCTCAAAAATATTCCATGATTTAGGGCTGGAGTGGTGGCTCAGCTGGCCTGGCCCATGCAAGAACCTGGGTTTGAACCCCAGCACCACATACACAACTAAGTACCAGAAAAACAAGGACTGGATGGAAATTAAATTCTCTCTTCCTCTCTCAAAAAAAAGATATTCCATTATTTTTATGCCCCCCATATCTTTCAAAATTTTGACAGTGTACTGTCTACAAATGAAACTTTGTTTTTTATTCTTTTCTTTTAAATCAGAGACATAATGGCTGAGGAGAAAGCTAGGAAGAAAACCAAAATGACCAAGTTTAGGAATTATCACATGAGGACTGACCAAAGTGAACTGAAATTCCATACCTAAAGTGGCAACTGTTGATAAAAATGTCAGTATGAGCTGCAATGTCCTGAGTGCTTACTATCCACCAGGACCAAGTAGGCTTACTGTCCTTATTCTACAGAAGTTAAAAAAGTGAGGCAGGGGCTGGAGTGGTGGCTCAATGGTTACAGCGCTTGCCTGGCATGCACAAGGACCCGAGTTTGAACCCCAGCACCACATACACAATGAAGTGTCTGAGCAACGAAAGCTAAATGAAAAACTAAAGAAAACTGATTCTTTTTGTCTCTCTCACTGTCTCTCTCTCTCAAAAACAAAACAAAAAACAGTAAGGCAGCTGGGCACAATCCCAGCAACTGGAGAGGCTGAGGCAGCAGAATTGCAAGTTCAAAGCCAGCCTCAGCAATTTAGCAAAGCCCTAAGCAACTTAGTGAGACTCCTTCTCAAAAAAAAAAAAAAAAAAAGGTCTAGGGAATGTGGCTCAGTGGTTAAGCATCTGTCACTCTCTGGTGCAAAAAAAAAAAAGAGTGAGGCAATTGAGGTTTCAACCCGGGTGTTTGGTTTGAAATTCTGATAGCCCCATTCCCTGTACTACAGGTGCTCTATTCCCATTCCCAGCCCTTTTTATTATTTTTGAATTATTTTTTTTTTTTTTGCCAATGCTGGCCTTGAAGTTGGGATTCTCCTGCCTCAGCCTCCCTAGTCCCTGGGATCACAGGCGTGCACACCACCACACCAGGCAACAAATTCTGATCCTTGTTTTTGATTAAACACAAGCAGATTTTTAAAAAACGGTAATAAGCAATTCACAAATCCTGCACGAGACTTTCCAAATGTTTAGGATACTGGAATGATACTAGGTTTGATTTGGGCTGCTGAGGAATTCACAGGTCACACTCCCCCTTTTTCCTTTCTGTCCTGGGAGAGCACTGTTTGTATCATCTTTTCTTCGAGAAGCTGTTTAACATTCACAATATATACCTTCTGTGTACTGCTAGAAGCTATGATTCATGACTTACATCTTGTGTGCGTGTGCGTCCCCACATCTTCCCTTCTGGCCATTTCCCTCCCAGCAAGGTTTCAGTGCTGGGGATGGAACTTGTAATCAAGCGCTCTAACGCGAAGCTACGTACCCAGCCTCATTTCTCCTTTTGCATCAGTAAAAAATTGCAGGATAAATATTTATTCTTTCTAATGGACAGTACGTCCCCAGCCCATAACTTTCAGAGCTTCAGGCTATCAAAACAACTGCCCCACTTGCAAGCAGTTCCTAATCCCAGACATCTCAGGTAGCGACCCTGATGCATTTAATAGAATCCCATTTTCTCCTCCAGACCTTCCCCGGCCTCACCCTCTCCCAGACCCACCCGCGAGGCCGAGGGCCCGGCGGCACGACCTTGGGTCACCCTCGGCCGCAGACAGGCGGCGTGACGTTGGCCAAGTCCACGTTTTCCGCTGACCCGCGCGGCTGGACCCTGGGTCCGGGCCAGGAACCCGCGCCCGTATCTCCCCTGGCTTCCTCTGCTCCGGGCCCACCGACTACGCTCCCCACGCCTACGCTGCCAGCGTAGTGGCCGCCCGGAGTCGCGCGGCCCTCTCATCCCAGACGTCCGTTTACGCCGAGCGGAGTGGGAGGGCGCGATTCCCGAACACAGCCTGCGCCACGAGCTCGCCGCCGTCCCACAGGCCGGCGCCGTCTTACGCTGCTGACGCAGCGCGCCCAAGATGGCGGCGCAGTCGTCGTCGGGGGTGGCGGCGGTAGAGGGGGCGGCGGCCGTGGCGGCAGCGGCGACGACAGCTGTGACGGCTGCGGTGGCGGCGCGGGACCTGGGCCGGGGGGAATGAGGCGGCCGCGGCGGGCCAGCGGCGGAGCCGTGTAGCGGAGAGGCGGCTCCCCCCTCCCTGCTTTCCTTGGCCGAGCCGGGGGCGCGCGCGCGCGTGGCCGTCAGGAGCGGGCTCCCCACCCCTCGACTCCCGCGACCCGCACCGCACCCCACCCGGGCCCGGACGATGATGAAGCTCAAGTCGAACCAGACCCGCACCTATGACGGCGACGGCTTCAAGAAGCGGGCCGCGTGCCTGTGCTTCCGCAGCGAGAGCGAGGAGGAGGTGAGGCGCTGGGCGCGGCGGCTTAGGGGTCGCCCGGGGGCCGGGGCCGAGGCGCGGGGGCGCGGCCGCCGGGCGAGGTGTGCGGGGGGCGGCGGACGGGGCCGCCCCGCTCGGCCGCCTGGAAGTTCTCACGGACTTTCCTGAGGCGAAAAAGAGGGGAAAGGACGAGGGACGGCGGGGTGGAGGGGAAGTGGGTCTGAGCGGGGCGGTGCTGGACGCGCCGGCCGGAGGGCGATGCCCGCTCGCGGCTGCGGCGGCTGCTGTCCAGCCGGAGAGGGGCCGCGGCCCGCAGGCAGTGGGCTGGGGCCCAGAGCCCGGGTACGGTCGGGGCGGGCCGCGCCGCACTGGTCAGCGCAGCCCATGTGTGCGGAGCCCGCCGCGCACGAGGCGCAGGCCGGCCTTTGTGGCGGAGAATTGTTTTGTCCGCTTCCTCGGCAGGTTTGGGGCTTGCGGAGGGATTATGTGAGCCGCGCCGGGGGCCGGGCTGCGTTAGCAGGATTTGGGGCGGTGTGCGCGAGCCAAAGCCAGCTGTTGATTTTATAATGCGCCAGTTAGCCCTTATGGTGTAGAAGAAAGCACATTTGAAAAAATAATTTTTGTAGACCCAAAAAAATTTTTTTTTCATTTTAATGGGGAAAACCAAAAGTGGGTCTTAAGATCTTTGCCCTGCCACTCCTCCCCTGACCTATGGGAGGATCCTTAGGATTAAATTTGCCAGGAAAATAGAAATGTTTTGGAATTCGTTTCTTTTTGCTTAGGGTACTTAAAAAAAAAAATCTGGGCTTCCCCAAGCCGTTTCTGTGGTGATGAGGGGAATTCAGGGAAGGCACATGTTTTGTAAATCCACAAAGAATAGCTGCTTTGGAAATTCATAAGATGCCTGTGGGAACGCATTTTTCTCCTGTGCACGGTGGGAAAATGGCAGTTAGACTGGAAACAATGAGGGACAGTGAAATTCAATATGTTATATTCCAGCTTTCAGCAGTGGGCTCTGGTGGCAGAGCTGCAGTACGGTGCATGGTGTTGAAATGGGGGAAAGGAACTTGACCCGTTAGTATGAAAAGAAGCTGTGATGAGAGACAGACGGACTGCCAGGAGCTGCTGTCCAGAGATATTTAGGAGGAAGTGGGAATTTAAATTGCTGCCTGAAGAAAATTAGTGAAGCACTAATTGTGCTCTTGAGGGATCCCATGTGCGCCCCTTTCCAGCAAAACAGAAGAAAAGATATGGAAATGTATACTTTGTGTCCTAGTATATATTCTAAAAGCCCCTCAAAGAGATGCCTGTTATAGTGATACTAATCAGGGCCATTTTGTAAATTATGTACTGTTTTGGTGTACATGTAGGAGTAAAATGAAATTATTGGTGGTGGTAGTTGTTCGAGAGGCTTTGTTCTCTTCATTATCACATCATATTATGGGAAATCAGATGGGATCATAGGCTGTTAACTGGAAGGAAATCGAATTAGCATAATAATATGTCTTCCTACACTGCTATGGTTAAGTCTGAGAGCGCCCAATTATGTGTAGAAGGGTGTATAATTTTGTCATATGCATGATGGAAGGCTTTAAAAAATCATACTAGAAATTGAAAATGTGAGTATTTGGGACAAATTGGAAATCCTTTATAGATTTGATTTGAAGACTCAAGTTTTCATTTTTTATTAGAAGTTTTATTATGTACTAATATTAGCGTTAATGTCACATGCTTAGTTAGATGTTTAGGCTACCCAGCTGCTTCTTGCAAATCAGACTAGGCATAGGACTAGCGTTTTTAGGAGCTTAAGATCTTAACCTGTTGAAAGAAGTTTCTTTAATGGATTAAAAGATTTGTCTGATCATGGAATTTCCTGTGGTGAATTTCTTTTTGAACATTGGTTAATGAGCAGAAGAATCATGTAAATCTTTAATTAACAGATTCAGTGGGTGTTATAACTAAAGCCTGTGAAAAACAAGAAAAGTAATGAAGTGGTCCCATTTTAGATTTTTTCGTTCAGTTACACAAGTATGTTTTAGTTAAAGAACCTACTGTGGGTGCAACTCTCTGTTATATGGAATTTGAAGAAAAGCATCCCTTCTTACCCAAAGTAGTTTTAGATAGGGGTCTCTTAATTGGGAGGAATTTTGGACCAGAAAATAATCTCCAGAGCACTGTTCAACTTTCAAATTATATAATTGTGTTGGAAGGGAAGTAATTAGTTAGTTCCAGGAGAACTTTTATGTTCTCAATAGATGTGCCAGAGACTGGAAATATTAGCTGCCACACATTGTGGGAAAGTGAAATTCAAACTTAACAGGACATTCAACCCAATTTTATTTTTTAATGGGCACTGATGGCTTTAATCAAGATAAATAGTTTACAGAATATTATTAGCATAATATAGTAGTAATGTAAGTATAAACAGGACCTTGATTTTTAAATTTAATTAGCTGGTGTCAAGAAACCAAAACAATGTGAGGATAAAGATGAAAATATTAGAAGATAATTGACCATGAATAAAACCCTCTAGCATTCTGTTTTTTTTTTCAGCACCAGAAAACTTTATTTACAGGCCAGCAATGAGTAGCTGAAATTTGGATCCAGGTTAGGATGTTTGAACATAGCAAGTTTAGTGAGCACTCTTTGAATGCCAGGAGTGAAGGAGAAATATGGAGGGAAGTCTGAGCTCAGAGTTCAGTGGAAGAAATAGAAAAACAGACCAACCACATGATGAAAATGAGTTTTCTTTCTTCCAGACTTTAGTCTTCTTTTCCTGTTAGTAAACTAAAGTTAATCAGAAAAATTACCCCCTAATAAGTTCTTCTGGTTGTTTGTTTATTTTGGTGATGGGGATCAAACACTGGGCCTGGTGCATGCTAGACCAGTGCTCTGCCACTGGAGCTGCACCCCCATCTCTTACTAATGGTTAACGTTTTGATAAATTAAAATTTTTTGAGTTTTGGATATATGTGATAATTAACATATTACTGTAGTACATTGAACCTGATGTACAGTGGATGATACTCTGTTAACCAACCTCCATTTCAGTCACCTTGGTTCAGTGAATATTTGTCATTACTCAGCAGGCGGGTTTCATGTACCCCAACCATGACCTCCTAGAAGTTGAACTGAGTGCTTACAAGGAGTCAGTTGTTGTGCTTATTCCTGTATGTGTTTATGTTTATCATATTTGTTATTATAGTTATGCAACATAATTAAATACGTTATAAGCCAGTGAACTTTGAGTTCAAAAAGGATGTTTTATGAGAAGTATTTCAAATGCTTTGGAAAATGTCTATAAATGCAAGTCACTAAAGTTACTGCTTAATTATATGGACAAGCAAACTGGAAAAGATTGGTAGGAAATCTTAAAAGTCTAGAAGAACTATGTGTATATATTATGAACATTTTTGGGGTTTTGTTTTTTATAGAATCTAGGACTGGAAAACATGTCGTCCATTTTGGTTTTCAACAAGCTCATACTTAAAACATGATCTTGGTCCTACAAAGAAAGATTAGGAAATAAATATATTTTTCTTTTCTTATAGTATTCTAGATTAAACCCCAGGGGTGCTTTATCACTGAGCTACTTTCCCAGCCCTTTTTATTTTTTAAGATAGGGCTTCACTAAGTTGCTTAGGGCCTCTCTGAGACTGGCTTTGAACTTGCGATCCTCCTGCTTCAGCCTCCCAAATCGCTGGGATTACAGTCTTGTGCCACTGAGCCCTGCTTTATATTTTTTTAATGTGATGTATCATCCAGTTGATACTTTGTCATAAACAGAAGACTGAAATTTATTAAGATTTTATTATCCTGAATTGATGATGTGGCATTTATTATATTATTAAACTTTGACCCTCCTAAAGTAATTCTAGTCAGATTGTTCTCCCCGCTTTTTTTTTTTTTCAGCCTCTGCAATAAGAAGTGACAGATACTAGGGGGATTGGGAATTTTACTGAAATCTGTTTGTAGTCTGTTCGCCCTCTTCCTCTGAGGGGTGAAGAATATAACAGGCGTTTTATACTGATTTTATACTGTTGAAATATCTAAGAATGTGAAATACTGTTAGAAAAGCCAGTGATACAGAATATACACCAAATGACATCACAGTGCCAGGAAAAGTTAAAGCTGCTCCTAAAGGTCTTTCTTTAATTTTTTTTTTTTTTTTCAGGGCTGAGGACTGAACTCTGGGCCTTGCCTATGCTAGGCAGGCGCTCTGTCACTGAGCTAAATCCCCAAGCCCTCTTTAATTGTTTTTGAGACAGGATCTCACTGTGTTATCTGGTCTGGACTCAAATTCATGGGCTTCAGTGATCCTCCTATATCTCACCCTCCTGAGCAGCTGGGGCTGTGAGAGCCCACCACCATGTCTTAGCTTAGGGGGAGAAATGAGTACTAACAGAATTGTGTTAGTTAGATTTCCTTGTGTTTAAAACTATTTTCAGAGGGGCTAGAAGGGTGGCTCAGTGGTTATGGTGCTTGCCTGGCATGAATGAGGACGTGGGTTCAAATCTCAGCACCATTTACACAATGAAGTGTCAGAGCAACAAAGGCCCCATGAAAAACTAAATAAGATTGATTCTCTTTCTCACTATCCCTCTCAAAAAAAAAAAAAAGCTTTTCATAAAGAAAGGATGAAATGGGTTGGAGCGGTGGCTTGACAGTTACGGCTCTTGTCTGGCATGCGCAAGTACATGGGTTCAAACCCCAGCACCCACGTGCGCAAGTAAATGTCAGAGCAACGAAAGGCATGTGAAAAACTCAATAAAAGTTGATTCTCTCTGTCTCTCCCTCCCTCTCTTGCTGTCCTCCTTTCTTTAAAAAAAAAAAAAAAAGAGAGAGAGAGAAGGATGAAATTTAAAGGATAAAATCCGTAAACTTTTCCGCTAGAAGTGCTACGTCTCTTGGCAAGGGTAGCTATTTCTCATTTTCTCAGATCCTTGAGCTTGCCAGGTTGGATGGGGAAATGATTGATACTGAAGATCCTCAGTGGGCAGAGACTCTGGTGGCCTGCATGTTTGTCTGTAAAATGCCCCAGAGGCTCAAGTGGAAGGACGTCACTGCAGACTGTACCTTCCAGCAGGCCGTAGAGAGGGAAGTAAGGCACAAGTGGCAATCTCAGGGGCAATAATCATGACAAAGGGCTTCCAGTAGATTCCATGCTGGTTGGAGTGTCATTTTGTAGTGTATCTCTCAATGTCCAGTGTTACATTGTTCCAAGATCAGGATGGGTGCTTTGATCTGATCACTGGATGCGTCTGATTTCATTTCTCAAAATCTCCTAGAGGCTGTTTCCTCTTCATGCTTGCCTAGTACCAGTCACTCATTTCTACCATTACATCCTTTTCTTTCTCCTTCTCCAGATGTGAAATGTGGGCTGAAGTCATACTGTATCTCCCCCAGCCTCCCACCCGCTTATTTTTAAGGCACTCCTTGCCCTAATACTACTATTTTGCTTTTAGGTGATTTCCATTTTTTAGTAAAAATAGTGCATGCCAGACACTTGTAATTCCAGCTACTTGGGAGGATGAGACAGGAGGATCACAAGTTTAAAACCAGTCCAGGCAACTTGGTGAGATCCTGTCTAAAACTAAAGGAGGCTGGGCATGTAGTTCAGTGGTAGAGTACTTACCTAGGATGTGGAAGGCCCTGGGTTCAAACTCCATCCACTACCACACACAAACACACAAAAAGTGTTGCTTATCATAATACTATGTGTGAAGTAATCTCTCTCTTTTTCACAGCCTAGTACAAGTTTAAAAAAAAAGAAAAATAAGGTATGTGTGGGGAGAGTTCTCTTGATGCCATATTCCCTCCAGCTACCATTCTAATTCTTTTTTCCTTTCACGGCAATATTTTTTTGCTGTCTCTATTTCCTCTTCACTCATCCATCCTTTCCACTCATTCCGTTTCGGCACTTTCTTTTACTGTTTGCCAAATCCCTCTTCAGTATAACTTACAAGTTATCAAATCCAGTAGTCAGCTCTTCATTCTTGCGTTATTTGATTATTCAATTGTTCCTTTATTATTCTTCTTTTATATATCTTTTAAGAGAGGGACAGTGAGAGAGAGAATGAATCAACTTTATTTAGTTTTTCATGTGGTTTTCGTTGCTCCAACACTTTGTTGCGTACGTGGTGTTGGCGTTTGGACCTGTGACCTTGTGCCTGTCAGGTAAGCGCCGTAACCACTGGGCCTCTGCTTCAGCCCCTGTTCCTCTCTTCTTGACACATTTTCTTCATTGTGCTTCTAGGGGATCTCCCTGGTTCTCTCCTTCCTTTCTGGTTGTTCCCTCCTAGTATTGTAAATTCCTCCATATTTTTCTGACTTCTTTTCTTCTTACTTTCCTTTTTTAAAGAGAGGGACAGTGAGAGACAAAGACAGAATCAGTTTTATTTAGTTTTTCATGTGGCTTTTGTTACTCGGACACTTGGTTGTATATGTAGTGCTGGGGCTTGAACCTGCATACTTGTGCATGCTAGGTGAGCATCGTAACCACTGAGCCACTGCTCCAGGCCTCCTGACTTTTCATTGCAGTATAAGGGCACAATCTTTGAACCTCTTCTCTTCCCTGGCCCCGTAAGGAGGCAATCTCATCTCATCTTTAAATACCATCTTTACACTGACATTTTGGGGGGGGGGCAATACTGGGGATTGAACCCAGGGCCTTGTATATGCAAGGCAAGTGCCCTACCTTTCAGCTGTATTCCTCGCTATTTCTAGCTCCTTCTTCTTCTTCCTTTTTTTTTTTTTTGAGACAGTCTTGCTAAGTTGCCAAGGCTGAAAAGAAATCTCTACTTTTGGGGGAAAAAATCTCCATAATATCAGTTGCTTAGGTTAGAAACCTTGGAATCGTCCTTGGGTTTTCCCCTCTCATACCCACATCTAATCTAGCAGAAGTCGCAACTTTAGCTGTCTTTTAACATCCAGTATCTGTTCTGTCCTAGCCCCCATCACCCCCGGACTATTGCCATCTCTTCCTAACTGGTCTCCCTGCTCTGCCCTTCCTCCTCTAGTCATCTCTATCACAATTGCTAGAATAACTCTTTCAACACGGAAGTCAGATCACATCACTTGCATAGAAAATCCAAAGTCTGAACTTGACTTCTAAGGTCCTAGATGGTCAGATCCCTTGCCATGGTTTTCATAATATCTCTTCCCACTCTCCCTCCATTTTTTTTTTTTTTAACCCAGAGGTGCTTAACCATTGAAACATATCCTCAGGCCTTTTTTGGGGGGCAGGGTAAGCCCCCCAAAGGGTAAGCCCTTTTTATTTTTTTATTTTTGATACTGGGGATTGAACCCAGCACCACTTAACTACTGAGTGACATCCCCAGCCTTTTTTAAATTTTTTACAGGGTCTTGCTAAGTTACCAGGACCTCCCTAAGTTGCTGAGCCTGGCTTTGAACTTGTGATCCTCTTACCTCAGCCTCTTGAGTTGGGATTACAGGTGTGAACCACTGCACCCTGCCCCAGCCCTTTTATGTTTTATTTTGAGACAGGATCTCTCTAAGTCTTTAGTCCTTGCTAAATTGTTCCGGTTGGTCTCAAATTTGCAATCCTGCCTCAGCCTTCTGAGCTGCTGGGATTGCAGGTATGGGCCGCCACACCCAGTCCTACTCTCCCTGTTACTCATGCTTCTCCTCTAGACACACTGGCCTCAGTGTTATTTCTCCCCCATATTATCTGCCTGACTCACTCCCTCACATCAGGTCTTTGCTTAATGATCACCCTATATGAAATAACACTGGTCCATTGTCACCATGTGTCTCTGATACTTGTTTTGTTAGCACATATCACCACCAGACCTTATGTATTTATTGTTTGTTTCTACTATTAGAATATAAGCTAGTCCTTGTGTTTTTATCTTAGAATATAGAGATACTCAGTGTCACTTGTTGAGTGTGTGAATGGAATGAATGAATAAGCCTGTATAGTCGCTGCTTTCAAGAGGCTTACTGTCTGCACTGGGGGTGTGGCGCAGTGAGAAAGGGCTTGCTTCCCATGCTTGAGTCTCTGGGTTTCAATACCACCTCTAACACACACACACACACACACACACACACACACGTACACATGTACGTATACATGCACTTAGTCTAGTGGAGGAACTGATAGCCAAAAACTCTGAATGCTAGTGTGTACCAGTAATACATTGATAAACGTGTTCCACAGAATTCTCCCAGGTCTTTCCTTATCTTCAGTATCTTAGTGACAGAGTGTTTGATAATCTTGAGTATCAGCACATTGTAAGTGTGCTTTAGGTTGTAAATCTTTTCTGAGTCTTATTGGATAGTTCTCTGATAGGATGCTTAGGATCTTTTAGACATTGAACGTTGTGAGTCTGTGCCTTCATGCAGGATTTGTGTTGGGTGACTGATACATAATGTACTAGATCCCTATCCCTAATGGTACAAGTACCTAAGGGCAAAGGATTTTTTTCATTTTGTTGATATACTAGAACTTTGTTAATACATAAATATTCAAAAAAACTATAATCAAGAGATAGTTGCTGTTTTAATGGCTTGTTGATAGTTGTTCTTAGCCAACAATATGTGTCAAATCTGGATTAAGTTAGTTAATATTAGAATAGGTAATTTGAAGATGGAGTTTGATAGGGATGGTCATAAAATATTCCCATTTTTTTTTTTTTTTTTAGGGCTGAGGACCGAACTCAGGGCCTTGGCATGCTAGGCAAGCAAGCGCTCTGCCACTGAGCTAAATCCCCAACCCCTCTTTTTTTTTTTTAACTTGATTTTTTGTACATATGTTTTATGTTGGTCCCAATGTTGTTCCCACTGACTTGAGGGAGATGTTTTGGATTTCTGTGCTCCAGGTTGTTCAGCTGCTGCTGCTGTTGCTGTTAATTTCTTTCAGGATAAAGGTGGATGTTTTCATATAAAATTTGATTTTTAATTCCTTCTCTGGCACTTCTTTCCTGGATTCTTTGCTTTGCGTAATCACCAAGATAAATTTTTCTACTGCAACATCATGTTATCTTTTCTTTTCTTTCTTTCTTTCTTTTTTTTTTTTTTTTTTTTTGGTACTAGGGAGTGAACCCAGGGGCTCTTTACCACTGAGCCACTTCCCCAGCCTTTTTTTTTAACTTTTTTATTTTGTGACAAGGTCTCACTAAGTTGCTTAGGACCTTGCCAGATTGCTGAGACTGGCTTTGAAATTAGGATACCCTTGCTTCAGCATCCAAGCTACTGGAACTATAGGTGTCTACCACCATGCCTGGCATGATCATCATTTTTTTTTTCTTTTTAAGGAAGAAGGACAGTGAGAGAAAGAGAGAATCCATTTTATTTAGTTTTTCATGTGGGTTCCATTGCTCTGACACCTCTTTTTGTACATGGTGCTGCTGATTGAACCCACGTCCTTGCACATGCCAGGCAAGCGCTGTAACCGCTGAGCCACCGGTCCAGCCACCCTGGCATGATCTTCTAATTCTACCTTCCCCTTCACAAAACTAATCTGGCTCGGATTCTGGCTCTGGTGCAGCCACCATGTGGACCAGTCACCTTCTCCAGCCCTGCCCTGTCATCATCTTATTCCTTACTTAGGTCAAGGTTTAAGAAACATGATGCAAGTTTGTGGGTGCTGAGTCTTGAAGCATTTCATTTATGGTCGTTAACATATGCAGCAAAACAAAGGAACCTTCACAGGTGAAAAAGATAACAGGTGGATAGAAGAAGAGTAAGGAGCTAAGTTTGGAAATAAAATCCTCAAATTTAACATTTAATGAAGAAACAAACCTCAGATAAGTTTTTCTGAATTAAAGTCCTCTCAACACTCAGGAAAACTTCCTTGAACCCACTTTGAGAATTTCTGCCTTAAAGTAACATGCCTGCAATCTTTTCCCCAGCCTTCCTGAATGATGCCTTTGTTTCCTAACCCTTTGAATAGTGAAAACTCTTCATTCACTCACTACTCACTCTTCCTTCCTGAATTTAATTTATTGAGTTCCTATGTCAGGCTGGATGCTATTCTGGGGACACTGGTTTCAGAACAAAAGCCCCAATCCATGTGAAACATAAGATAAAAATGCAGGGAGATAGTAAATGAGCAAACAAATTATGTGATGATTTTAGGCAGCAGTGAGTGCTAGGACAGAAAACAGAAGTGTGATTAGTGTGAGCATGGGGGGTTTTGGTAATTTTGATTGAGTGGTCCCCTCTGAATGACAGGGCAGAGGTAAAAACAATTACAGATGTTCCAAGATGGAAGTGAACTTGCCCTGGAAGAAAAACAGGAAGCAGGCCAGTGTGGCTGGAAGCCAGGGCTGAGGGAGAGCAGTGGAGATGTGGAAGAGATGAGAAGGAACCAGATGGTATGGGGCCTTGCTATTTCTCCAGTTGTTTTGGCTTTTCCTTTACTCTTTCCTACCTCTGTTACCTGTAGCATCCGATGAAAACACCTTATTTTTTTGCATGTGGGGGTTAAGAATGAATGGGATGGTTTAAAAAAAAAGTTTATTAGAAAAAGTTATGTTAAAGTAATGTAAAGGTGGAGATGAAGGGAAAGTACTGTAATCTTTTTCAGAAGTTAATCTGAAATGACCCCCCCTCAAAAAAATTTAAGATGTGAGAGAAAAGGAAGATGACAAAGGAAAGAAGAAACTCTATGAAAAATAAAGGAATGCTGATGACTAAAATTTCTTCAGTTCTTACAGCAGTTTAGTCAGAAAGACTTGTTGGAAATAGATAATGTAGGCACACAGTACAAACTTTGAAGAGTGTGGAGTGGAAGGTAATTCTCCTTCCATGTCTTCCTTTGCCACCAGGTTCCTCACCCTAGATTCTATCACTGTTACCAGTTTCCTCATATTCTTTGTGTGTTTGTAGCAGGTCTTGCATACTAGCTAGTCAGGTAGGTAGCTTATAAAGTTGGTACTGCAAATTAAAGACTGAGGGTGAGGCTGGTGTGGAAGATTGAGCCGGTGAGTAGAACCCAGGCCCGTTGAATACCTGTACTTTTTCAACACTTTCCTAGTTTTATTGAGGTTTGTTTACTTTAAATTCTAGGGATCCTTCTAGGGTAGGAAACTGCTGGGAATAGAGTGTATGTGAGAGTCTGTGTACACAGCATTAGTTCTTGTGAGGCTGTCGGGAGATGGCTGGAGTATGGAAGTAAGCGTGATCTTCAAGCTCCTAAGAAGCAGCTTACCAGTTGTCTGGGTCAGACTGGCTTGCTAACTTCTAGAGTGTCTTATTGTTTAGACTACTCAGAAAAACTGGAAGAGTGAAACTTATAAGCTAAAGAACCTTTCTTTAGGTAATGTATGGACCTAAACCTGTTAGGAAGCAGTTCATTTTGATCATATGCCTTAGTCCCCAGCTGTGGAATGGAGAACCTATTATGGGTTAAATTGTGGTTTTTCAGCTCCTCTGAGAGAGAGACCATGTCCTAAACTACTTTTGTTTGTTTTCCCAGTAGGCCCCCCACCCCCAGAGCCAACAGAACTGGGTGTGGGAAAACTTGAGTAGAAAACTCAACTGAAAAAAAAATCATTGCAGTTCAGCCTCATTCAAATGTGAACACCAAACATATTTGTAGAGCAAACATAAGTAGTTGTATTTTTTTTCTCTTGTGGACATCGTATCTATTTCAGTGTGTGTGCTTGTGTTTCTTTCTTAGTGTGGTCAGTCAGAAGTTAGCTGTTACTACAAGTTTATTGTGTTTTTTATCCATATTATACTTCTAAAAATTCTTAGTTTAGGGGCTGCAGCAGTGGTTCAGCGGTTAACGGTGCTTGCCCAGCAGGCACAAGTACACGGGTTCAAACCCCAGCACCCACGTACACAACTAAGTGTCAGAGCAGTGAAAGCCATGTGAAAAACTCAGTAAAAATTCATTCTCTCTCTCATTCACTGTCCTCTTAAAAAATCTTAGTTAAGGACACTTTTTTATTCTGTATCAAGTGAGAAATCGACAGCTTGGCCATCATAAAACATCTTATGTTGGTGTATTTTTTTGAGCTTTTTTATTTTTTAAAGAAACAGAGAAAGACGGAATCAATTTTATTTAATTGTTCATGGAGTTTTGTTGCTCAGACACTTTGTTGTGTATGTGGTGTTGGGGTTTGAACCCGTGTACTCACACATGCAAGGCAAGCACCGTAACTGCTGCCACCGCTCCAGCCCTTTTGAGCACTTTTAAAAGGAAATAAAATAAGTTTCTGGTTCAGTGTCAGAGAGCATGTACTTTTTTTTATTATAAAAGGAATAAAAATTGAAATCTTAAAGCAAGTAGAAAGTTATAAGGAGATGACAAATATAAATAAAAAGGAATGATCCTTTAAATAGACTTTCTTTGTATGGTTAATTGATCTCTGTTCATAGAACAGGTCATTTTCTTTTCTTTGGGTCATTTATTTAACACATTTTGAATAAACTTTATAAAAGCAATATTGTGCCAGGTGCAGTGGCACATGCCTGTTATCCCAGTGACCGGAAGCTGAGGCAGGAGGATTGCAAGTTCAGAGCCAGCCTCTGCAATTTAGTGAGGCCCTAAGAAACTTAGTGAGATCCTGTCTCAAAATAAAAATATAAAAAAAGAGCTGGGGATGTGGCTCAGTAGTAAATCTGCCATCAATTTCATTGATGAACATAGTGGACATGAACTCAGACATATAGTACTTGTACTTCTATTAAGAAGAGGAAGTCAGGGGAGCTGGAGCGTTGGCTCGGCAGTTACTGTACTTGCTTGGCATGTGCAAGGATACAGGTTCAAACCCCAGCACCACATACAACGTTGGAGCAACGAAGACCACGTGAAAAACTAAATAAAATTGATTCTGCCTCTCTCTCTCTCTCTCACTGTCCTTCTCTTTAAAAAAAAAAAAAAAAAAAAGGAATGGGGCTTGAGCCACGGCTCAGCTCTCACAGACCCAAGTTTAAACCCCAGCACCATGTACACAATGAAAAGCCACATGATAAACTAAATAAAATTGATTCTCTCTCTCTCTCTCTCACCCCCTCTCTCCTTCTCCCTCTCTCCTTCTCTCTTGAAAAAAGAAAGAAAAAATAAGACGAAGAAGCACACCCGTAATCCCAGTGGCTCAGGAGGCTGAAGCAAAGCAGGAATGCAAGTTCAAAGGCAGTCTCAGCAACTTAGGCCCTAAGCAACTTTAGTGAGGCCCTGTCTCAAAATTAAAAAAAAAAAAAGAAGGGGGTGTAGTGCTGGGGAATATGTCTCAGTGGTTAACTGCCCCTGAGGTGGTTAACTGCCCCTGAGTTCAGTCCTCTGTACATGTATCCAAAAAAAAAAAAAAAAAAAAAAAAAAAAAAAAAAAAAAAAAAGAAAAGAAAGAAAGAAAAAGAAAAGAAGAGAGGAAGAATAGTATTAGAACGTTTTCTTTGAATATTTAGAAATTCTAATAAAATATGTAGTGAGAATTTGCTTTTATGAAACTCTTCTTGTGTGAATAACTTGAACTAATATATCTTAAATATGTGGTTATTGTGATCATACTTGGAAATTTGGTTATTTAATGTTTTCATTTCCTTCCTTTTTGCAGTAATGACTTGCCAGGTAGACTTATATTTAGTTGTCATTAACTGAGTGTGGTGAGCCCTGAAACTGATCCTCTACAGATACTCAGGGATGACTATATATTTTTGCATATCTAAGAAATTATTATTTTAGTTATTTCGAATTTTTATTTTTTATTTAGTGCATTCTAGTTGTATATAATGATGGGATTTGTTGTCACATATTCATAGGTGCACACAATACAGTAATACAATTTGGTCATTATCTTCCCCTACCCCTCACCCCTCTGATGACATCCCTCCTTCCTTCTCTGATCCCTTGCCTCTCTTCTGGGTCCTAAATTTTTCCTAAAATACCTAAGTACAGTGACATAATTTTTATACCTATGAAGAACATTTTTAATATACATGATTATAGTATATACAGTGATACTTACAAATTCTTGGAATGTACCTTGCTTTATCTCAGTTCCAACATTTCCCCTTCTCCCTTCCTGTCATCCCTTGTTATTTTTTGATATATTTGACAATAGGATTAAACATTTACGTTTTTTTACAGGCATGCAGCATAGCTTGTTCAAATATCTTATGCAGTATCTTGCAACTGTATCTCATAAATATTGACATATTGCATTTTTGTTTTATAGTTCTAATAGATGAGTTTGTCTAACTTTCCCCCAAGCCTGGGTTTAGCTCCAGCCTCCACAAATGAGGGAAAACATTCGGCCCTTGACTCTCTGGGTTTGGCTAACTTCACTCAGCATGATTTCTCCATTGCCGTCCATTTACCTTCAATGGATGCAATATCATTGTTTGTAATAGCTGAGTAGAACTCCATTGTATGTATGCACCAGAGCTTTTGGATCCATTCATCCAGTGAGGGGCATCTGGGTTGGTTACCTAATTTAGCTATTGTAAATTGAGCTGCTGTGAACTTAGATTTTGCTGGGTCGCTGAAATGTGCTGATTCTAACTCCTATGGGAAAATACCCAGAAGAGGGATAGCTGGGTCATATGGTGGATCCAGCCCTAATTTTTTGAGGAGTCTCCACACTGCTTTCCAGAGTAGCTGGACCAGTCTGCAGTTCCACCAACAGTGTGCTAGTGTTCCCATCTCCCACATCCCCTCCAGCATTTGTTATTATTTGTATTCTTCTTTGCCAGTATGACTGGACAGAGGTGAAATCTTAAGGTAGTTTTGATTTGCATTTCTCTGATTACCAGTGATTTAGAACACTTTCTCATGTATTCATTGGCTTGTTCAGTGTCCTCTGTTGAGAAATTTGTGCTCAGCTCTCTGACCCATTTATTGATTGGATTATTTGTGCGTTTGTTATTGAGTTTTTTGAGTTCTTTGTAAAGTTTGGATATTAGTCCCCTGTCAGAGGGATCACAGGTCATGATTCTCTCCCATTCTGTAGGTTGTCTCTTGACCTTTTTGACTAATTCCTTGGCTGTGCAAAAGCTTTTTAATTTAATGGCATCTTACTCATTAATTCTTTTTTTTTTTTTTAAGAATCAGTTTTATTTATTTTTTTGCGAGACTTTCGTTGCTCACTTAGTTGTGTATGTGTTGCTGGGGTTTGAACCCGTGTCCTTGCTCATGCCAGGCAAGAGCCATAACTGCTGAGCCACTGCTCCAGCCACTCATTCATTAATTCTTTTTTTTTTTTTTTTTAAAGAGAGACTCAGTTTTATTTAGTTTTTCATGTCACTTTTGTTGCTTTGACACTTCGTTGAATACGTGGTGCTGGAATTTGAACTTGCATCCTTGCACATGCCAGGCAAGCACAGTAACTGCTGAGCTACCGCTCTAGCCCCTCACTCATTAATTCTTGACTTTAATTCTTTCTCTTTGGGAGTCTTACTGAGGAAGTCATTGCAAACTCCTATAAGCAGGAGTGTTGGTCCTAATTTTTCTTCTAGCAGTTGTATGGTAGCTGGTTTAACTCCTAATTCCTTGATCCATTTAGATTTGACTTTTGTACATGTGAGAGAGAAGGATTTAATTTCAATTTTCTGCAAGTGGCTGTCCAGTTTGTCCAGCACCATTTGTTGAATAGGCTGTGTCTCCTCCATCTAATATTTTGACCCCTTTTGTCAAAGATCAGATGTTTAAAGATTTGTGAGTTTGTCTCAGAGTCTTCTGTTCTCTTCCATTGGTCTTCATTCCTATTTTGATACCAGTACCATGCTGTTTTTAATACTACAGCTCTATAGTATAATTTTAGATCTGCTATTGCAAAATCACCTGTTTTGTCTTTCTTGATTAGCAATGTTTTGGCTATTCTGAGTTTCTTGTTGTTCTAAATGAATTTGAGAATTCCTTTTTCTATATGGGATTGCATTGAATCTGTATAGTGCTTTTGGCAGAATGGCCATTTTAATTGTATTAATTCTGCCTAACCAAGAGCATGGAACATCTTTCCATTTTCTCAGGTCTTCTTTAATTTCTGTTTTCAGTGTTCAATAATTTTCATTGTCGAGGTCTTTAATTCTCTTGTTAGATTAATTCCCAAGTATTTTATTCTTTTAGAGGATTTTGTGAATGGGACCAATTTCCTGATTTCTTCTTCTGTTCTAATATTGCCTGAGAATAGGAAGTATTGATTTATAGGTGTTAGTCTTGTAGCCTGCTACTTTGCCAAATCTGTTTATTAGCTCTAGCAGTTTCCTGGTGGAGTTTTTTGGATCTTCCAGTTACAGGATCATGTCATCAGCAAAAAGGGTATAGTTTGACTTCCTCCCTTCCTATTTGTATCTCTTTGATTTTCTTCTCTTGCCTGATTGCTTCAGCCAGGGTCTCAAGGACTATATTGAATAAAAGTGGTGAGAGTGGGTAGCCTTGTCTTGTTCCCGAGTTTAGTGGAAATGCTTTCAACTTTTCTCCATTTAATATTATATTAGATGAAGGTTTGGCATAGATGACCTTCACAAAGTTAAGGTAAGTTCCTTTGATCCCTATTTTCTCTAGAATTTTGAGCATAAATGGGTGCTAGATTTAATCGAAGGCCTTTTCTGTGTCTAGTGAGATTATCATATGGTTTTTGTCCTTAATTCTATTTAAGTGATGAATCACATTTATTGATTTGCATATATTGAACTAGCCTTGCACACCTGGAATGAAGCCCACTTGATCATGATGAATTATCTTCTTGATGTGTTTTTGAATGTGGTTTGCGAAAACCTTATTAAGGATTTTTGCATTGATGTTCATCAGGGATATAGGTCTGTAATTTTCTATTTTTGATGTATCTTTGTTTGGTTTTGGTATCAGTTATGGTTGCTTCATAAAAAGTGTTTGGGAGAGTTTCCTCTTTTTCAGTTTCTTGGAATAGCTTAATAAGGAGAGGTGTTAGTTCTTCAATGGTGTGGTAAAACTCAGCAGGGAAATCCATCAGGTCCTGGGGTTTTCTTCTTTGGAAGATTTTTAATTGCTGTATGGATTTCAGTGCCTATTATTGGGCTGTTTAGGATTTCAATTTCATCCTGTGTCAATTTGGGGATGTTGTATGTGTCTAGAGATTTGTCCATGTTATCCAGATTATCTGATTTAGAGGAGTATAGTTTTTTCAGAGTATGTTCTGATAATCAGTTTGATTTCAATGTGGTCAGTGGTGATCACCCCCTTTTCATTGGTGATTTTGTTGATTTGCTTTGATTCTCTCCTTTTAAAAGTGAGATTGGCTAGGGGTCTGTCAATTTTATTTATTTTTTCAAAGAACCAGCTCTTTGTTTTCATCAATTCTTTTAATTGTTTTTGTTGTTGTTGTTTCTGTTCTCAATTTCATTGTTTTCAGCTTTGATCTTGATTATATCCTGTCTTCTGCTGGCTTTGGGATTAGACTGTTCTTCCTTTTGTAGAGATTTGAAGTGGAGCATAAGCTTATTTGTTAGGGATCTCTCCTGACTCTTAATGTGGATGCTCAGTGCTATAAATTTTCCCCTTAAGAATGCTTTCTGGGCATTAACCTTACAAAGGATATTAAAGACCTATTCAAAGAAAACTACCAAACTCTAAAAAAAGAAATTATAGAAGACCTGAGCAGATGGAAAAACATTCCATGCTCATGGTTAGGCAGAATCAATATAATAAAGATGGCTATTCTACCCAAAGCCCTGTACAGATTCAATGCAATCCCCATCAAGATACCTATGGCATTTTTCAGCGATATAGATAAAGCAATTCTCAAGTTCATATGGAACAACAGGAGACCCAGACTAGTCAAAACTCTACTCTATAGAAAAGAAGAAATAGGGGGCATCTCAATCCCTGACCTGAAATTATATTACAGAGCTGTAGTAGCAAAAACAGCATGGTATTGGTATCAAAACAGAACCGAAGACCAGTGGATCCGAATAGAAGATCCTGAGACAAACCCCCATATCTTTAACTATTTGATATTTGATAAAGGGGGCAAAAGTATAGTGTGGAAGAAAGATAGCCTGTTCAACAAATGGTGTTGGACAAACTGGACTGCCATTTGTAGACAACTGAAGCTGGATCCTTATCTTTTGCCCTGCACAAAAATTAAATCAAAATGGATCAAAGAC
>PVKS010006847.1:49493-76139 GCA_004027875.1 Aplodontia rufa | reverse complement strand
CAACCCCATGCCCTGTACACTCCTCCTGCACCCCACGTCCCCACCCCCTTGGACTCCTCAGACCCCACCCCTATGCTATGCATACCCCTCCTGCACCCCCACATCCTCACTCCCATGGTCCCCTCAGATCCTTCCCCTAGGCCCTGGACACCCCTCCTTCACCCATATGTCCTCAACCTGCACAGACCTCCTGTGAGCAGGGCAGGGCATGGTGTCCCACTGGATTCACCAGTGGACCCTGAGCTCCTTCTCAGGCCTAGGGAACTTGCTCCTGGGGACTCTGGTCCTGGGGGGTGTGTCCTGCCAGCCCCAGAGCCGACCACCCCCACTCTCAGGGGGACTGGGGAGCCAGATCCCCAGAACAAATTAGAAGTAAGAAATAATGAAGGAAACTCTTTAGATGAGGGCAAATCACCACTCAGGAGGGTTTGCTGAGTGAGGGAGGGTGCATCTGTGACTCCATATGGTGCCTGCAGTGACAGCACTTGGATAGGGACAGAGAGAGACAGGGCAAGAGACAGAACTGGAGCCGGGAGCAAGGCCCCAGGAGGGGTGGCAACAGTTGGACCCCCAGGCAGCTATGCTGAGTACCCCATTGAAGCAGCATCCTCTGTCTCCAGATGACCTGGACGTGAGGTACACTGCTGTCAGCAGCTTCATCTTCCTGCGGTTCTTTGCTCCTGCCATCCTGTCCCCCAACCTCTTCCAACTGACTCCTCACCATACGGTAAGAGGCCAGACCAGCTGTCCTCTCCTGGACTATCCAGTTCTTCCTGGTGAGCCAGCCGTGGTCACCTAGTCAGTCCCCCAAAACCAGCACTTAGGCCTTGTGAATTAGTTGGTCCTCCTAAACCATCACCTAAGCCTTGTGAACTAGTCATCTCCTAAACCATCACCTAGGTCTTATGAAGTAGTCATCCCCTAAACCATCACCTAGGTCTTATGAAATACTCCTCCTAAACCATCACCTAGGCCTTGTGAACTAGTCAGTCCTCCTAAACCATCACCTAGGCCTTGTGAACTAGTCATCCCCTGAACCATCACCTAGGCCTTGTGAAGTAGTCATCCCCTAAACCATCACCTAGGCCTTGTGAACTAGTCATCCCCCAAAACCATCATCTAGGCCTTGTGAATTAGTTGGTCCCCCTAAGCCATCACCTAAGCTTTTTGAACTAGTCATCCCCTAAGCCAGCCAGGCCTTGTGAACTAGTCATCCCCTAAACCATCACCTAGGCCTTGTGAACTAGTCAGTCCTCCTAAATCATCATCTAGGCCTTGTGAAGTAGTCGTCCCCTAAACCATCACCTAGGCCTTGTGAACTGGTCATCCCCTAAACCATCACCTAGGCCTTGTGAACTGGTCATCCCCTAAACCATCACCTAGGCCTTGTGAAATAATTGTCACCTAAGCCATCACCTAGGCCTTGTGAACTAATTGTCCCCTAAACCATCACCTAGGCCTTGTGAACTAGTCATCCCCTAAGCCAGCTAGACCTGTGAACTAGTCGTCCCCTAAACTAGTCATCCCCTAAACCATCACCTAGGCCTTGTGAAGTAGTCGTCCCCTAAACCATCACCTAGGCCTTGTGAACTAGTCATCCCCTAAGCCAGCCAGACCTTGTGAACTAGTCATCCCCTAAACCATCACCTAGGCCTTGTGAAGTAGTCATCCCCTAAACTATCACCTAGGCCTTGTGAACTAGTCATCCCCTAGACCTTGTGAACTAGTCAGTCCTCCTAAACCATCACCTAGGCCTTGTGAACTATTCGTCCCCTAAACCATCACCTAGGCCTTGTGAACTAGTCAGTCCTCCTAAACAATCACCTAAGCCTTGTGAACTAGTCGTCCCCTAAGCCATCACCTAGGTCTTGTGAACTAGTTGTCCCCTAAGCCAGCCAGACCTTGTGAATTAGTCAGTCCTCCTAAGCCATCACCTAGGCCTTGTGAAGTAGTCATCCCCTAAACCATCACCTAGGCCTTGTGAAATAGTCACCCCTAAACCATCACCTAGGCCTTATGAAATAGTCATCCCCTAAACCATCACCTAGGCCTTGTGAAATAGTCAGTCCTCCTAAACTATCACCTAGGCCTTGTGAACTAGTCGTCCCCTAAACTATCACCTAGGCCTTGTGAACTAATTGTCCCCTAAACCATCACCTAGGCCTTGTGAACTAGTCAGTCCTCCTAAACCATCACCTAGGCCTTGTGAACTAGTTGTCCCCCAAAGCCATCATCTAAGCCTTGTGAATTAGTTGGTCCCCCTAAGCCATCACCTAAGCTTTTTGAACTAGTCATCCCCTAAGCCAGCCAGGCCTTGTGAACTAGTCATTCCCTAAACCATCACCTAGGCCTTGTGAACTACTCGGTCCCCTAAGCCATCTCCTAGGCCTTTTGAACTAGTCGGTCCTCTAAGCCAGCCCACATGTTGTTAGGAGGAGGAAGTGGGGTCAACATGCTGGCCCATCTCTTCTCTGTCTACAGGTGGTTCAGCAACCTTCTGCTCTGCTTTTCATATGTTTTGGAGAACCAATGTTGCTTTCTAAATGTGGTTGGGTGGTGTGACACGGCCATGGCTGCTGGTATCTTTGTCATGCCTCATCCCCAAGACTAGCGTGGTGTGCTTCCAGTGCTGTACACATTCACTCACCCGTTTGTGGGTCACAGACTGAACTGAACCACATGGCCAGCCCTTCTGGTGGCTGGGGTGAGCTTCATGGGCTGATGCCTGCTGGGATGACAGATGGTCAATATGAAATGGGACAGTCGAGGCTCAAACAGCAGAGTGATCCTCAGGAAGCAGCTTTCCTAATCAGTGTGGAACCTGATCCTGAAGACATCACCCCTACGCTCTCAGGCTGCTGTGGAACAGGAATTCTGGCAATTTGTACTCTTTAGGTTGTAATTGGTTTCATATGGAGAAAACAGCTCCCCAGGGAAGGGTGAGAAGACCAAGGTTAAAGGGTCTCACACAGGCCCTCTGTCAGCTGGAGCACAGACGGGAAACACAAACGAGAGAAAGGAGCCTCCTGAGAGGGAGTCTTTCATTACCTGTAGAGAGCTCCCCACTCAGTAGATAGTTTCAGGGAGCCCTCCTACTACAACATCAGCAGATGAATGTGCCTGGGGAGGCAGACTGGCCAGGAATGGCACAGTGGCCTGTTTCTGCCTCCCCATGTTTAAGGCAACTTCTCTGCCATGCACCAGCTGAAATGTCTCAGCAGGGTCTTGGGCTCTCGGTCCCACTGGGTCCCAGCTCCTCTGCATGTTGGGTTGAGCAAGGCCCATCTTCTCTCCTCACTGTGTGGGAGCCAAGAGCCTGCTGAAAAAGCAGGCCCAGCCTCAGGTGAGATGCAGCCCCCAGCAACTGGGACCTTCTCAAACCCATACTGGGGGTGACTATCTAGGTTCCCAGTCCTTTTGTCCTGCATGACTCTGGGATCCAACACAGTACTTCCGTAAATGTGGAATGAGGCCAGGTTTCTCTCCTGTCTCCCACAGGACCCGCAGACGTCAAGAACCCTGACGCTCATCTCAAAGACCATCCAGACTCTCGGCAGCCTGTCCAAGTCAAAATCTGTAAGTCTGTTTTCATCTTTCTAGGAACTTAGTTGTGTTGATCTCTTTATAAACTAGGAAGGAAGCGGCACACACACAGGAGAAGGCACGTATCCCACATGGTTACAGGGACAGGAGTGTGATACCATTCAGCACCCACCCCACTGGCCAGCGGGGAGGTAGAGGCTTCCAGCACCTCTGGTGCCTCTGCTCTGTGGCTGCCCCTGGTGCTGGGGTACCGGTTCCTCTGACTTCTGCCAGCCCACTGAGAAAGAGGTCAGGCCTCCTCCACTTTGCTCCTGGTTCCCCAGCTGCAGAGCAGGGCAGGTCCCTTTCCCCTTGAGTGCCCTGGGAGGCTGTGTGGGTGCACCTGGTAGAGGGCGGTCTCCCTGGGCAGGGGGAGCTGAGTCCAGCCTCCTCTGTGTTAACAGCCTGCACTTCCCTTTACCTCAGGGGTTTTCCCAGACCTTCCACTCCCCACTTCCATCCTGTTCCCCTGCAAGTAGGCCTCCTGGCTCACAGCTCGGAGAGCAGGCTGTGGGTGTTCACAGAGGTATCCTGACTCCACATGTGGACTGTCCAGGGCAGGGTGAGCAGGGGTCTGCAGGAGCCCCCTCCCTGACCTCCTTGCAGGCCTCAGATGAACCCCCTTGCAGATAAGGAGGTCCCTGACCCATGAGTGGGAGCCATGTGGGGGCCCCAGGCAGCCTTGGGGCTCTTCCAGTCTACCCACCAGTTTTGGGAACTTGGTGAATGGCACCTGTGCCAGGTCCAAGGTCTGCACAGAGACCTTCTCATGCACATGCCCCCACAATGGGGTCTTGACAGAAAGCACACCTGCCGGGGGCCATAGAGGCCTCACTGGATTGTCAGGGCATGGCTCGGCCCCTGCAGTGAAACCTGAGATGGCAGGACCTCCAGCGCCCTATGGCCAGGCCATAGAGTACACCAGAGCCTGCAGCCCAGAGGTCAGCCAGAGCGGGTGCTAGTTCTCTGCCTGTAGCTGGGGTCCCTTTCCGGACACCACTTGGGCTGGCTGCACCACGCCTGAGTCAGACCTGAGCCACCAGCCAGGAGCCCCTAGATGTCATCTTGCACGCTGCTTTCTTTCAGGCCAGTTTCAAGGAATCGTACATGGCAACCTTCTACGAGTTCTTCAATGAGCAGAAGTATGCGGACGCCGTGAAGAATGTACGTTCACAGGGACCTCGCACTGGGTGGCCTGTAGGCATGTAGGCAGTGTTGCCCTGGGCCCAGGGTGTTGTTCTAGGTGGGTCCAGGGCCGCCTTGGCTTCCTACAGCCACCCACAAGCCAACTGCAGGCTGATGCCTATACATGCAGCACAAATACTGGCCCATACTCACTGTCGTGGGTGTCCTATTCTGTCCCCACCCCAGCTGTGGTCCCTGGCACCTCCATCCCAGCCACATCAGGGACACTGTGTGGGGAGTGTCCTGCATCCTACAGCATGCCAGTATCTGTCCTCTCTCTCAAAACAGAGGTGCTCTGCACAAAGGCCACAAGGGGCTGATGCTCAGAACAGCCTGTTGGTGGGAGCAATCCAAGGATCAGGGACTCAGATGGGGTGGCGGGGCTGGTGCCAAACCCAACACAGAAAAGGGAGTACCCATAGCCAGGAAGACCTTGGCTTGGCCTGCCTCTGTCAGACCTCTTGCTCATCAGAGCCCATCCTAGACACCTGCAAGGTACACACAAGCTCCTGGGTGCCTGGCACCAAGCCACAACCCGGTGGAGGTCTGGTGGTGCCAGGGTAGAGCTGATGCCCTGGAGACCTGTGCAGGCCCCAGGACTCCCCCACCTGGACACACCTTGACACCATCACTGTCAGAACAGATGGCTTCGATGCGCTCCCTTTTCATGGTCTGATCTCCTTCCTGCTTCAGTTCTTGGACTTGATTTCATCCTCTGGGAGAAGGGACCCCAAGAGCATCGAGCAGCCCATCCTGCTTAAAGAAGGGTAAGGCCACAAAATGGGTCCCGGGGGAAAGGCGGTGGGGCTGCCTTTGCTTGAAGCTGAGCTCTGATGTGGCCTGTGCGGACCATGATTTCTAGGTCAGGGACAGTGTAGACCTCCCCTGGCTGCTGGCGTGGATTGGGTCCCTGCCTGGGGGAAGTTGGCCTCCTCGTCCATTCCTCACCAAGACTCCCTCATGGGAGGTATAGTCCACTGTAGTTACTCGATGCATGTCTCTGTGGACTTTGCAGAATGGAGAAAGCCTATCTATGGGAGGAGGTGGAAGGGCTGGATCACCCATGGGTGAGATTTCTGCTCACTTGGCTGGCTTCCTCTCCCACCCCCACCCCCCACCGTGCTCCCAAGGGTCTTCAGTCAGTACCTGGGGTCAAAGGGATTGGAGATGGGCACTGAGTCCCAGGGGCCTTCAGCCAGGGATTCCCCTTCAGTTCTCAGGTCCTGTTGGTGGATGCTCCATTGCCACTCCATGTTCTACCTAAGCACTGGCATCTCCTGCTTTGATCTCTACCCAGAGGCTCTGGGAGCTGCAGAATACATTTGCCCCTTACTTGCATGAATATGGACGATCTACCCAGTCCTGCGCACCCTGCTGGGCCCATTGGCTCAAGCCTGTGCCCTCCATGTATTACTGCTGGCCAACCCTGTCTGCCCTTCTCAGTCACCTCTTTTAAAGAGTCCATACATTAGCCAGTAGCACAGGTGACATTACACCATGCAGTAAGAGAACCCACAGCCCCCAGAGACATGCTCATTCCATGGCCCTCATGGAAACCCTGCCTTCCAGATGGTGCACCTTAGGTTGACAGTGCCCATCTCAGAGTTACATGCTGTTGCAGGGGCTGTGAACACATCCTGGGCCTCTGCGCACACAGCTGAGATGCTTCCAGCTCTTCAGTGGCCACAGTGTATGGCTCACTGAGGTTTAAGTCCACTAGGACCTTCAAGCTTCTCCCCCAAATCAAGCTGCCACCTCTGCTCCTGATCTGATGGTCCAGCCCCAGTGTCCTCCTGGGGGTGGGGCTGTCATCTTGGTCTGGGTGGTCACCTGGAGTGTCCTCTGGAAGGTAGGGCTGTCACCTTGCTCTGGGTGGTCACCAGTAGTGTCCTCCTGGGGGTGGGCTGTCATCTTGCTCTGGGTGGTCACTGCACTGTCCTCCTTGGGTGGGGCTGTCATCTTACTCTGGGTGGTCACTGCAATGTCCTACTGGGGGTGGCACTGTCATCTTGCTCCGGGTGGTCACCATTTCCCGTGATTGTCCATGTTGTGGACTCAGGACAATAGCCTTGCTCTGAGGCTTACTCCATGCCAGATGTGCCTGCACTTCAGCCCATGACTCTGCTCATGTGGTCACACACTGAGATGCAGAGCCATGGCCACTGTTTGCAGCCCACATTCTCAGCAACTCTAGCCTCCCCGTCCTATGGGTACTGTTTGGTTGTGATCAGAAACGGTCACTAGTGAATGCGGTGCTGGACCAAACCTGCATGAGCAGCCCTCGTGAACCTTTCCTCCAGAGAACTGCCAACTCCCCTTTACACTGTATACACCAGTCCTCTGCACGGTGGGCCAGAACTTTCTAGAAATGCAGGTGCACAGAATTTGCATAAATCTCACACACATGTTGCCTTAAGAAAATGGTTTTCCCAGGAAATCCTGGAGCAACACATTTGTAAGACTTTCTACCCATGGTTCATCTGTTCCTGACCCAGACTCTTAGGAGTGCTTTCTGACTTTTGAGGACAGTGACCCCTGGCGCTCAGTGTGTGTGTAGGATACAGTGGGCCCCTTGGGGGCTCAGCCACCACCCCAACTGCCCCAGGCCTGCTCCACGTATGGGGTCTAAGAAGGACTCTAATTTTCCGCACTGCTGACTGTGAACCCAATTGCCCTGGGTCTCCACCCAGAGCATGGCAGAAGGGCCCAGCCCTCAGCTCTTGCGAGTGTGTCTGGTGCATGCTATGGGTCCTGCCACCTGGGACCTGCAGCTCCAGTTCCTAAGTGTGGTCACCTGTGTCCACATCTCCTCTCCAGCTCTGGGCACCAGCCCAGCCACCTGCAGCTTTCCCCTTGGGTGTTTCTGCCTCTGCCCCTAACCACTGATGGGTTATTTTCTTTTCTTCCTTCATGGCTGCTGGCTGTGGTTGAGGATCCCACACTACCATGGGACACAGTCCTCCAAGGGCTATCAAGAGTAACATCGCACCCCCTGGGCTGGAAAAGGTCCAAGAGGTCCTAAGCCCAAACAGGCTTAGGACACTGGCTCTCAATTTGTGGCAGGCACCCACACAAGTCCATGTCCTGCTGCCCTGAGCTGGCCGTGTCCTCCCCACCCATCCATGCTGGTTCTAGAACGTGCCAGCACGACCCTGTGGGTCCACACCGGCATATCCCCTAGAATGGGTCTATCGCTGTTTCTGTAGAATGCAAGGCCTCTGGGAGCTGGTACCTGCAGTGTGAGGGACAGGTTGCTAGAGGTCTGAAGAAGCCAGTGACGTCTCCTTGTAACTCTCAGAGCTTAGGTGGGGCTAGGCTGCTGCTTGCAGAGGGATTCCAGTGTCGTTGCTTGGCAGTGAAAGGATGACACCCTGAATCTCCCCCATTTGCCCAGGCACCACAGGCATGACAAGAGGGCCATTTTGTCCATGGGTGGGGAGCACTGTACCCCGACACTCAGCGACCATCCTGTGCTTCTATGACAGGTTCATGATTAAGAGGGCTCAAGGAAGAAAACGTTTTGGGATGAAGAACTTCAAGAAGCGGTGGTTTCGCCTGACCAACCATGAGTTCACCTACCAGAAAAGCAAAGGTAACAGGAGCTGTCTGGCTTTGTGGTTTTCACGTGCCTGTGCTTAGGGGGGAGGGGGGGACACCCAGAGCTTCCTTCAGGTCCTGCTGAGTGAGCTCTGCTTTCTGTGGGAAAGTAGGGCAAGGAGGTTTGTCCACCATGTGCACAGCCTAGCCCCTGGCAAAGAAGACCCTGAATGCAGGGCTTCTGTACCCACAGACCAGAATGCAGAGCCCACAGTGCTGGAGAGGCCCCTGGATGAGCAGACATCAGTCCCCAGCACCCTGCTCCTAGGCTGAGGGGCTAGTTCCCTTGGGTCTGCAGCAGCTCACCTTATGAAACACTAGCAAGTAGCCACGGGCTAGACGTGTGCTGGAGAACCTGTGGGCATGTGAGACATGCCTGGTTCCTCCCACGTGCCTGCATCCTCTCAGTGCCTTAACAGTCTTGAGTAGAGGAGGTGACCAAGCACCTGGCAACCGGGCACAACACTTACATCCTCTCTGCCACAGGAGACCAACCCCTCTGCAGCATCCCCATTGAGAACATCCTAGCCGTGGAGAGGCTGGAGGAAGAGTCCTTCAGGATGAAGAACGTGAGTCCAACCTGAGCCCCATTGACTGTCCACCTGGAGCAGATTCCTCCCACCACTCTGGGTCTCTTCTGCCTCCTGGTGCTTGCCCAGTGCTCATGGCTCTGCAGGGCCCAGGGAAGAACCTGTTGGGAGATGGTGCTGAGCTTTGCCAGGTGCTTCTCTGGCCAGTTCCTGGAGGCCAAGGAGCCTTCCCCATGTTGGTCAACTTTCCATCACTGTGACAAAATACCTGAGCGGATCAACTTAGAGGGAGGAAAGTCCCTCTATTTTGGCTCACAGTTTCAGAGGATTCTGCCCATGGTCACTTGGCGCTGTGAGAGGCAGAACAACACAGTAGAAGTGTGGAAGGGAGCAGAGCTGTCTGTCACTCATGGCAGCTGGGAGGCAAAGAGAGACAGGATGGGCCAAGGTCCCCATAGCCTCTGTGAGGGCATGTGCCCAATGACCTCACTTCCTTCCCCTAGGTTCCACCTCCTAAAGCTTCCACCACCTACCAATAGCATCTATGGGAACAAGCCTTCAACACACAGGCTTTTGGGGGATCCTTAAGATCCAAGCCATAACATTCAACCCCTTGCCCCCACAGATTCATGTCCATCTAACAAAGCAAAACGTGTGCAGTCATCTCTGAGAGTCCAATAGTCGTAACAATTCCAGCATTACTCAAAAGTCCAAGTCCAAAGTCTTCTCTGAGACCCAAGGCAAACTCTTAGCTATGAGCCCCTGTAAAAAAATTTTTTTAAAGTTTACAGAATTCCAACATACAGTGGAACAGGGTAAACATTCTTATTGCAAAAGGGATGAATAGGAGTGTTAGAAAGGAAGGAGCAGACCCAAGCAAGACCAAAACCCAGCAGGGCAAGCATTAAGTCCTGAATCTCATTTCTGGCATCTGGGATACAAGGTGACATGATGTGGCAGAGGCTTGGGAAGCCCTGCCTCTATGGCCTTGCCAACTGCAGCCCATGTGGCCACTTCCTTGGGCTGGCTCTGCTCCCTGCCTGTGACTTTCCTTGACAGATGTTCCATGTTCCTGGTATCTCTTAATTCCTGGGTTTTCAATTGAAGCTTTATTTTCTAACTGTCACACATCACCCTGTGGGGCTGCCTGCAGGGGCTCCAACCTTGCCACACTGCCTGGCCTCCAGATCTTCCTGTAAAATCTTAAAGGAGGCCTCTGTAACTCCATGACTCTTGCATTCTGCATACCTGCGAAACCAGCACCATGTGGGTGACACCAAGGTCTGCTATTGGCCTGAGCAGTGGGAGGGCCCCCTTGGGCCATCACTGTAGTGGCCTCTGAGTACCTGGCAGCTGACTCGGGGAAGTGAATTGGGGAGATTCCCTAGGCGGCCCTGTGTGCGCTGGTACTGGGGCTCTCCTCTTAAATGAAAGCCTGTGAGCCTGTGCGAGATGGAGTCCTCCTGTAGCACCCTCAGGGTATCCACACACAAACTTCAGCTCCTTTTTAATGTCCTTGATCTCTTCAGCAAACCCTCCTTGTCCCTAGTTTTACATGTTTCTCTGCCCAGACTGGAAGTTTTTCATATCTTTCTGCTCTGCTTTTTGCTTCTGATTTTCACTGTAAATCTGGCTAAAAGCAGCCAGCAATGCCCATTCCACAACCTGGATGCCTGCTGCCTTGAAATTTCCTTTGCCAGATTAATTAGTCCCCCACCTGTATACTCAGCCTTATGAAAAGTCTCAGATCATCAGCAAAATGTAGACGATTCTTTGCCAGAATATAGCTTGAATGGTCTGTAGTCCTCATTCCCAGCTGAAATTTCATGGGCAGTCTATTCTCCACCTTCTCGGCCTTCTGGGCTTCTGAGCTCCACCAGAATCTCCCACTAAACAAACTCTGCTTCTCTAGCCTGCCTCTGCAAATTCCAAACTCCTCCTGCAGACCAGCTCCCAAGGCTTCCGAACCACGTGGCGAGGTGCAGCAGTGCTTCCACTGTTTGTGACCATTTCCGTGGTAGTCAGCTTTCCATCATTGTGAATGAAACACCTGACAAGAACAACTGGAGGAGGAAAGGTTGATTTCACTTGGAGGAAAAACACTTTGAAGGATACAGAGACAGGTTCTGCACCTGTTGGAACTTCCTGTTGGAGCTTTCTTGCTCTGGTGTGATTTTGAACTTACAGAAGGGTGCTCAAGGAAGGAATGAGGGATTGCAGGTGTTCTCTACTCAGCTCCACTTAACGTCCCATATGCTCAATTAGACTCACGCATTTCTGTGACATCTGCACTTTTCCTGAGCTATAGAAGTACTTTGCTGTATATTTACTAAAATAAGGACATTGCTTTCAGAACCACAGTGCAGTGACCCTTACCAGAACATTCCTTGCTGGCACAAGGCCACATGATCCCATTGTATTCACAGTCACCCCCGGGGCCCTTCCTCCTTCCAGACGGGTGCAAACTGCTTATTTCTGTGCTCCATGCTTTCAGACATTCCTCTGTCTTTCTCGGTGTCTTGTGCCTGACATCTGCAAGCCTACAGGCAGGTTGTTTTGTAGCTGTCCATCAGTTGGGGCTCTGGCCTGCATAGGGGAGGATGGTCAGGTCCATGGGGATCACAGCCATGAGCACACTTGTGTGGAGGCAGAGATGTGTGCACCTGTGTGTGAGGTGCAGAGCTGAGCCCATCTCCAAGTGAGGCCCCAGCTGCTCACCCAGGAACATGGGGCCAGAACTCCCCAAACACACTGAGAAGGGTTTCTCCTTGGAGAGTGTCACCAAAAAGGTCCTCCTTCCAGCTCCCCTCCTGCCTTCAGGACACTCTGCCTGCATCCTGCTGGGCTTCGTCTGCCCACCTCTCCAAGCCCCAACTTCTGTGTGCAGCCTAGCCTGTGCCTCTGGGGTTGCCTGACTCTCCCTGGCTCCATGACCTTTCTGCCTGGGACACCCTGTCTCCCTCCACGCTCTTCCTCATTGATCTCTCCATGCTCCTCCTCACTGACTTGGCCAGAGGACTGCTTAGTTTCTCCTGACTCTGTGAGTCCCATGCTTTTCTCTTTCCCACTCACTGCAAGGTCATGAGGGTAGTGTGTCCCCAGGCCCCAGGACAGTTGCTGGCACTAAGTAGCATTTGTTGAGTGACAGTAAGAAGTGAAGGCAGTGACCCTGAGAAGCCTACTGAGGAAGGAGTGCCTGGTATGGGAAGCAGAACCTGGTGGGCATGGGGACGCCAGGCCCTGAGGCTGGGGCTGCAATGTGCCAGTGAAGTGGATAGAAGGTAGCTCCATGTGGCTGGTACCCAGGGCCAGCCCTGGAGTCCCAGGGGAGATTACTGAGGCAGCATCACCTGGCCAGGCTGACCCTGGTGGCTGAGTGGCAATGGTCTCCCCAGCTCTTACCTCCTCTGCCCCCACAGATGCCTGGTCTTGTGCTCCAGGATAGCCCTGGGCCTGTCCCAGCCTGTGTCAGCCCTGCCATCTATCCGGCCTCGCATCCCTTTTTAAGGCATTGATGGTGTCTGGGTGCCCACTTGCTCTCAAGTTTCGACCAGGATGCCTCCTGCAGCCCTCCTGAGCCCGTCCTGTGTCCTCAGATGTTCCAGGTCATCCAGCCAGAGCGTGCACTATACATTCAGGCCAGCAACTGTGTGGAGGCCAAGGACTGGATCGACATCCTCACCAAGGTGAGCCAGTGCAACCAGACACGCCTCACCGTCTACCACCCATCTGCCTACCTGAACGGCCACTGGCTGTGCTGCAGGGCCTCCTCGGATACTGCTACCGGCTGCACGCCCTGCACCGGGTAGGTCTGCACCCCTGCAGTGCCGCCACCTAGCCTACTCAGCCGAGGAGGCATCTGGCTGTGCACTATGCAGGGAGGTTCAGCCGAGGGCCAAGTGGGGTCCGGGGTGTGGCTGCATACAAGCAGCTGACCTTGTGCTCCCTACAAGGGAGCATCTGGGCATGGCCTCCAGAAGGCTCTGCAGACAGGAGTACCCAGGCTCTTCTGGTGCCCCTACGACTCTGCCCCTGGGGAAGCAGCAGTTGAGGGAAGGAGGGTTGAGCAGAATCACACCCCAGTTGTCTCAAGAGCCTGGACTGTTCCACCTCCTGCTCAGAGTCCTGCCCAGACTTCACCAGCATCTCTGCGTGGAAACTGAGGCAGCCCATTGCCATCTGAGCCTCCTGTGGCTCATTAGAGAGGGGAAGATGGCCAGCGTGTCCACACCTCCCTTGGCAGTACTCCTGATCAGGCTGTGACTTGTCACATGAGTGCATTGGCAACTTCGTGTGACAAGCCCCAAAATGGACAGGGGTGTGCCCGTCATGCAGCCTGCATGCCCTGCCATTTAATTCCCAGAGCCTCGTAGGCAGGGAGTTTGCAGACAGGTTCACAGATGCAGAAGCCCAGGCTTCGCCTGTCAGGCCCCAAGGCCTATCTCCTGTGCTCACCCAGGGCAGGAGTAGGAGAGGAAAGCTGGCCAGTCCTCCTGGGCAGCCAAACCCTGGGGGATAGAGGCTCCAGGCTTAATCAGGTCATTTCTCTCCTGTCTGCTTGTTGCTTCGGATCTGTTGGTCCCAATGGGCCCCAGCTGTGGAGGCAAGGTAGTCCTATGTCACCTTCCACACATGCCCAGAGCCAGTCTGCGGCCACCTTGTCCCCCACATCCGAGTAAGGCTTTAATACGTCTTTCCAATTTCTTTATTCCATGATTTTCTTTAAGGTAATATAATCAAAAGCATTGTTTAAATAGTGTTTTATCTTTTTGTTCTTTCCGTGTCTGGGCAGCAGCCTGCCAGCAAACATCCAGCTGGACATTGACGGGGACCGTGAGACGGAGCGCATCTACTCCTTGTTCAGCTTGTACATGGGCAAGCTGGAGAAGATGCAAGGTGACTACAGCCCCAGGCACGCAGGACCAGGGAGCCATGGTGCTGTGGCACGTCTACAAGGCCTTGGGCACAGGGCCATTCTGCAGAGCAGCATGGTAGAGCCCTGGCCCCTGGCACTCTGCAGGTTCAGGGTCATTCTGCAGGGCAGTGTGGCAGAGTCCTGGCACCTGGTACCCTGTGGGCACAGGGCCATTCTGTAGGGCAGCCTGGCAGAGTCCTGGCCCCTGGCACTCTGCAGGTTCAGGGTCATTCTGCAGGGCAGCCTGGCAGAGTCCTGGCCCCTGGCACTCTGCAGGCACAGGGCCATTCTGCAGGGCAGCCTGGCAGAGTCCTAGCCCCTGGCACTCTGCAGGCACAGGGCCATTCTGCAGGGCAGCCTGGCAGAGTCCTGGCCCCTGGCACTCTGTGGGTTCAGGGTCATTCTGCAGGGCAATGTGGCAGAGTCCTGGCCCCTGGTACCCTGTGGGCACAGGGCCATTCTGCAGGGCAGCCTGGCAGAGTCCTGGCCCCTGGCACTCTGCAGGCACAGGGCCATTCTGCAGGGCAGCCTGGCAGAGTCCTGGCCCCTGGCACTCTGCAGGCACAGGGCCATTCTGCAGGGCAGCCTGGCAGAGTCCTGGCCCCTGGCACTCTGCAGGCACAGGGCCATTCTGCAGGGCAGCCTGGCAGAGTCCTGGCCCCTGGCACTCTGCAGGTTCAGGGCCATTCTGCAGGGCAGCCTGGATGGGTAGATAGATGGTGAACACGTAGATGGATAGAAAATGGACAGAAAGACAAATGGAAACAATTATGCTCGCAGGCTCCTTCCCACTAATGACTTGTCTTCTTGTTGGAGAGTTCTGATTGCTTCAAGACACTGCACTTATATTAGCCAAGCTGTGTCTCCCCAGACACTCTACCCATGGGAACTGTTCCATTTGGTGTAAGAAGTCCCTTCCTGCCTAAGTCACAGCCTTTTTGTGCTGGAAAAGTGCCGTGTCACTCCATGGTCAGACACTGGCTTCTTTAGCTCTTTAATCTGCCTCTGCCCCATGTTTATCAGCCTGGTGAGACACAGAACTGCAGAATCGGTAAGAGGTTCATGGGATCCTGTCCTAGGGCTAATAATGTCAGGTGGGAACACTGGACTGTGGCCAGTGCGGATGAGCTTATCAAGGTGGTGTCAGGAGTCAAGTCAAGGCTGGGCTGTAGGCTGTGTCTGCTGTCATCTCTGTGTGTCCTGCTCCTGTCTTCCTGTCTCCCTTTTGAGACCTCACAGAATGGCCTTTGCCACCATATCCTCACCAACCCCCTGATCAGAACTAGACATTCTCCAGCTCCTGCCAGGCTTTCTCCACAGCCCTTCACTCACCACACTACCCAGTTAGACAGCTAGACCCCTGAGGAGAGGGTGGCTGGGCTAGCCATCACCCCTCTGTTCCCAGAGCCCAGGAATCCTGCCTGAGCCATGCTGGGCCTGGTGCCCTTGGGACTGAAATTCGTCCTGCTGTCTGCACTCTGCACGAATAGCTAGCCCTTCTTGGAAGGAATTGCTTCGGGGAATACAGCCTGAGCAGACATCCGAATGGGGTGGTGGCAGCAGAGCCCATGGGCTGCACCGCACCCTGACATTCCCCCACTCACCCCCCGCAGAGGCCTGTGGTAGCAAGTCTGTGTACGATGGCCCTGAACAGGAGGAGTATTCCACATTCATCATCGACGACCCCCAGGAAACCTACAAGACACTGAAGCAGGTCATCGCTGGGGTGGGGGCCCTGGAACAGGAGCATGCACAGTACAGGAGGGACAAGTTCAAGAAGACGCGATACGGGAGCCAGTGAGTGCACAGCTGCAGGGCTGTGGGGAGCAGGGGTGGCCAGGTCTACCTCAGACCCTACTGAGGGGGACCTGGTCCTTCCTAGCCTCTGTCTGCTGGCCTCTGGTGCCTCCCAGTGTCCCAGGCCCTCTGCTGTCTGCCTAGGCACTGGGTGCAGGCTGGCTCTGGATTGGCCATTCTTGTCCTGTGAGGGAGGGGGGACAGGGCCAAGATTCAGGACTGAGCCTGGTGGACTGCATTCGACCCTGTCCCAGTTACAGCTTACTTGTCCAGCTTCTGTGCAAGAGCAGAGGTTGTGGGGAGATTTGGTTAAATGAGGTAAAGGACTAGAGTAGCCTGAGTCTGTGTCCATCCCCACCCAGCCCCTTCCCTACCACTCTTCAGGGAAGGACCTGGTGAGGCTGAGGGAGAATGATGGCCCCCAGTATCCCACTGGAGCCTGAGCACCTCCTGATGATACCAGCTTTGCACCTGGCTCCTAGAGCCTCCCTTGTCATGGCAGGTCCTGGACACACTCAGCAGGGAGCCCACACCCACCTCCTGAAGGTCTCACTTCCTTACCATCAGATATGCATCAGCCTTGCAGTCCACAGCCAGCAGGCTGAGAGTGGAACCGGAAGCATGAGCTGTTCCAGGGATGTCACACCCCGAGCTGCCCCAGCACTAGGACACACTGCACCATCCAGCACAGGGCCATCTTCAGCCACAGGTGGACAGAACCATGCCTCCCCAGAGCTCACACTGCATACTCCCTAGTGTACCATGTACCATCTTCACATATGTTCACACGTACACATGCATCTCAGCATGTAATCTGGACCATGTGTGTGCTGCACGCTAACATGTATACATGCTGCATGTGCAGATTCTGCATGTGTGTGCACACACTGTGTGCTGCCTACACAGGAGCACTCTTCCAGGGAACATGGGGGCAGAACCTCATCTCTGCCCACCTCTTCCAGGGGGTGGGGCTTCATCTCCCCACCTCTTCTAGGAAGCATGAGGGCAGAGTTTCATCTCCTGCCTCTTCTAGGGAGCACCTGAGGGGCAGAGCCTCATCTCTGCCCATCCCTTCCAGGGGGCGGAGCTTGATCTCCCCTCTTCCAGGGAGCATGGGGGAGGAGCCTCATCAGGGTCTCTTCTTGGGAGCATGGTGGTGGAGCTCCACCTCCCTACCTTTTCCAGGGAGAACCTGGAGGGGAGCCTCATCTTCTCTCCCCACCTCTTTCAGGGAGCACCCCATTGGAGACAAGAGTTTCCAGAACTACATCCGACAGCAGTCTGAGATCTCCACCCATTCCATTTGAAGTCTGTGCCATGTCCCAGGGTGGCACCAACCTGCCGCACCAGGACACCCACAACCCTGAGCAGCAAAAGGAAGCAGAGTGGCCTGCTTTCCATGGCTGGGCAGCTTTCGCAGGACCAGTCCTCATGGCCATGGCACCGCACAGCACCCTGCAGAATTCTTATCACTTGCTTTCCTCACCTACTGGTGGCAGGTGGTCTGAGCAGCTTCTCTGGAGTATGTGGTCACTTGTGTTCTCAGTCCCTTGGTTCTGTGGGGTCCAGGGATCAAATGAATGGTCAGGAAGTATGGACTGTCCAATGGCCACCCAGTCCCTCCCCTGGCCTGGCCCTGGTGGATCTGTTGCACCACTCCAGACATGAAGAGTATCATTTTGCCCCTATGAGCCTACTACTGTCCCTGCATCTGTGACAGATGGCCTCCCTGTTGGTGCTGCTCATCCTGGATGAAGAATCAATCTTGTGACTGGAATCTGAAGATCCTGTCTGAGGGTGCTTGGTGGTCACAGGTCCCTTCTACAGAGTCCAGGGAGGGGAGGGCAAGGTCCAGGCTTCTCTGGCTGATGGCCAACCCCGACTCTGAGCACTGCCTGTTTTGCTGTGGAAGGGTGTTTAGAACCAGAGTCCACATGCTTGCCACCCCTTAGAGAGGCTTGGGAAGATTTTTGAAATGTGCATTTTTCAAACTGTTTTTCATGTTTTTAAAGGATTGTTTATTATCTCTTTGATGTAAGGTAACTCAGAACATGAAAACCTATACCCACAGTTCCGCAGAGACAGACAGCCAGGAATGGTGCAGCTTGCTGCCACCTGAAGGTTCTGCTGCACTGCTGGCTGCACCAGCGGCCCTCAGGGCCCAGGCAACATCCCAGGTGGCCAGCAGGGCCACAGCTGGGGCTGCTTTCTGTGGGGTGGGAGGGTCATGAGGTGGGCAGGGCAGACCTCTTCAGCTTGATTTCATGCCACGGCGTACCCTGGGCTGCCAACCCTAGTCTGGGAGAGCACTGAGGTTCAGGAGGACCGCCCTGGCTCTGAGATTCATGAGGACCACCCTGGCTCTGAGATTCACGAGGACCGCCCCTGTTCTGAGGTTCAGGAGGACCACCCTGGCTCTGAGATTCACGAGGACCGCCCCTTCTCTGAGGTTCAGGAGGACCGCCCTGGCTCTGAGATTCACGAGGACCGCCCCTGTTCTGAGGTTCAGGAGGACCACTCTGTGCTCCTCCCTGTTCTTATTCAGATAGTCGCATTATTTCTCGTCACAGGAGTAGTGGAGGAAACTGTAAAAAAAAAAAAAAAAAAAAAAAATGGACAGCTCTCAGGCTGCACAGAACTACAACTTTTAAGAAGGATTTGTAACTTAGTTTCTGTTTATAAAATACTAATGATTTGCAATGTATTTTACTGCCCAATTAAAGCGGAGGTTTTATTCTTTCTGAGGAATGGTCTGCTTTTCCAGAGGAGTCCTCTGGTGCCTGCACGTTTGAGGCAGAGGCACTCTTGCAGGTGGAGAGTCTGATGACAGGTGGCATCCACCTGTGGGGCTTTCGGGAGGAGCCTGTCCCCTTGAAGCCCTCAGGAAAGGGGAGGTACAGGTGCTTCTGGAACCTTCCATGTGGTGGTGACAGGCTGAGGAGAGTGGGAGGGCAGACTGCAACTGGCCACGTTTTCTCAGGCAATAACTGGTACAGCAACAGGAACAGGATAAAACAAGTATCTAGCAACCCTATTGATGTAGCCAGAACCACCACTAGCCTGTCCCCATGTGCTGGTCCAAGGTGAGCTGCAATTGCAGGGCTGGTGACTGAACCTGCAGCAGATGTTGCTGAAACAAGTCCATAGCCATGCTTCCTTCATGCACCTGGGTTACAACTGCCACGTGTGCAAATGCCATGGAAAAGGTCACTGCCAAACCCCAACAGAAGCAGCAAAGTGCCCATGGGCTGATCTTCATTGAAGGAACAGGGGCACATGTGAAAAACGGCAGCAAAAAGGATTTTTCAACCAATATCAGAAAGAGCACCAGTGAGTGGGGCACTGAGGAATGACTCCCTGAATTAGGCCAGTCATCAGAATGTATGTTTAGGGAAGGTTCCATGTAACCCTGAAGAATAAAAACACCAAGGAAAAACCTCCAAAAAGATGACAATACCCCATGATAAGCACTTGGAGACCCTATTCCTCCAAGTGTGCCTCCGTCCCTAATGACAGTCTTCTTGGCCAGTGTAACACTCTGGGTCATGGCCCATTTCTTCTTCCCCTGGGTCATTTTACCATCCTCGATTCCTGGCTTGCTCTTGGACAGCCGGCCCCAGCGGTGAGTGCTGTCCAGTCACTACTACCAGGCCGAGCCACTCAGGGTGCCCACTGCCACCTTAAAGGCCTGGCCTTCAAAGGCACTTTAAAAAGCCAGCGTAGGGAGGGTGCTGGAAGAGGAATTGAAGCCACAAGCAACAGGCTCCCCAGGGCACAGCGGCCCTCATAGTCCTCCTTCAGCTGATCCTGGGCTTCCTGCTTCCTCCCCACACTGAACTTTGCCATGAAGCTCTCTCTGTCCAGCCTGGTAGAAAGCCTCACCTCTGGGCCCCAACCTTGAGCCCCGTAAGTCATACTGCACACTCTTGCCTGTCAGCCCCCTAGCCTGCTCTGCTCAGTGGACTCCTCAGCTCCACCCAACCAGCCTGGGGGTTCTTCTGCCTCCTCTGTCCCCTCTGGGCTGGGTCCCGAATGATGGCAAGCTGGACTAGGGCAGCAGGTCTCCTGTTAGGCTGTGCTGGGACTGAACTGTGTCCCAAAGTCACATGCTGAAGACCCTAGGTCCAGCACTTCAGGACAAGCCCTTTGCAGAGGTGATGAGGTGAAGTGAGGCATGGGGTGGGCCTCATCTAGTCTGCTGGGATCCCTGGAAGAAGAGATCAGGACACAGATACAACAGGACGGCCATGTATAGACACAGACACAGGGAGAAGATAGTGTCTACCAGCCAAGGAGAGAGGCCTCAGAGGCAGCAGCCTGACTACTGGATCTGGGGCCTCATACTACAGGACTAAGGGACAGGCTCTGTGCTGAAACCACCGACTGCCATTCTACAGACGATTCTAACTCAGTACAGTTCAAAGCTGCCCACAAAGGCTCCTCCCAAAGCCTCATCTCAGCAGAGAATCTCAGCTGTCCATGCGGAGCTGGGATACCAAGGCCCCGCCTCTGGGAACTGCTTCATTTCCTTGTCTGAAGACCCCCAGTGCTACAGCTGACAGCAAGCACAGCTGAGGCTTCACTTTCCTCCCAGAAGGTACAGGCTAGGCCAACTCACCCCATCGTGGGGAGAGAAACCCAGGTAACCAAGCCAGGCATCAAACCCCAGCCTGCAGGGCAGGCAGTTCTGGGCTGGGCTTACTGGCCCTTGACCTCCTACCTGCAGTGATGTCACAGCAGCTCCTGGGCAACAGCCCCCCAACTCACTCTGGCTACTTCCTTGGAGAAGAGAGGACGGGGAGAGAGGTTGGCAGCAATGCCCTCAGCGTGAGGCTACGCAGGCTGCCACTCCCTCCTCCCGTGGGCAGAATGGAGAAGGATCCCGCCACACACAGGAGGCACCGGCCTGGCCCCGGGGCCCTGCCCTCGGGAGTGGCCCCGGGACACCAGAAGGCCAGCGAAGCGCCCGAGCTCCAGAGGAGCAGGAGCATGGGAGGCTTGCACCAGAAGGGGGATCCCCCAAGCCGCATCAGGAAGCTGCGCAAGGAGCCGGGTAGGAGGGGCTCCTGCTTGAAGTAGGAGAGGGTAGTGTCTCAAGAAAGGGCAGAACCTGCACACAATGTCCGTGGTGTTTCAGCATTTCACACAGCCCCCCAGGGGAGAGGGTTGCTTCCCAGTCCCATAGCTCCTGAGCCATGGACAGCCACCTTTGCTGGACTCAGGAAGGAGTGAGGCTGGGGTCCACCTGGACAGCTCCCTGTCCTCTAAAACACGCACATGCACACGCACATCTGTCCTCAGGAGCTGGGGTCTGCTGGAGATTTCCCAGAAGTTGGGGTCACTAAGGGCCTCTATCTGAGGCTGACAGGTAGACCCATCTTTTCTGCCTGAGAGACATCCTAGAACTACCAAGGTCAAGGCTAAGCTCAGCAGAAAGCCCCTCGTCCCCCATGGAAGGCCTTCCTCCCCTGCTTGGCTGGGCAGCAGCAGGAGGGCACCCAGGTCTTGTCCTCAGGGACCTGGAGCAGCTGAACTGGACAGGTAACAGACAACCCAGCCTGAGACTGGGTGTGGTGGTTACAAGGGGTGAGCCCCAGGCAGGATGGTGGTCTCCACAGAAGATGGCACTGGAGGATAACAGGGCAGACATGGCATCCAGCCAGAGACAGCTGGTGAGGAGGCTCCTCCATCGGCACATCTCCCCAGGCCCACTGTGCCAGATGAGAGGAAGGCTCCAGAATGGGTTAGCCCCCACCCCCAAGGCTCCTGGCCTACTCTTCCAGCAAAATCATTGTTTAAATAAAGCTTCGCAAGTCCCTTGGCCACCAGGCTGGGTGGTGCACACCTGTGATCTAGCAACTCAGGAGACTGAGGCAGGAGGATGGCTTGTTTAAGGCCAGCCTGGGAAACTTAGTGAGACCCAAAATAAAACTAAAAGGAGTCAAGGGTATATAGCTCATTGTTAGAACACTTCTGGGTTCAATCCTCAGTATAAAAAAAGGAAAGAAAAGAATTCCCCAAATTGTGCTTGAGTCCTGGCTTCCTGCAGCTTGCAGGAAGAGGAGCTGCTGCAGAGAACTCAGCCTCCAGGCTCAGCTCTGGCCCATGCAGCACAGGATGAGAGGCCCCTGGACTGAGCCACCAACCTGAGAACAGCCACCAAAGCTCACCTTAGGTCCTAAAGCCACCTGCTACCTGCCTAAAGTGCCCTGCCACTGTGTGCATATATACATTGCCAGCTCCTGAAGCCAGCAGTGGAGTGCCAGGACACAGCTCTCAGAAGCTATCAGGTGGAGGAGGCCGGTATCTCTCTCAAACTCACCAGGATGCTCACAGGCTCCCTCCACCTCGGGCCTATGCAGGTGCTCCTATGCCCTGCATAGAGGACAGCAGGGAGCAACTGGCAGGGCCCTCAGGGGCAGAGAATCCACCCCACAGGGTTTTCCTGTACAAGCCATCCCACTGTTAGAAATACCAGGCATGCAATAAAACAAACACATGGTCAGAGGTGAGTGAGCAAGACAGAATCTACTTTAGTACCAAAGGGCAGAAGAAAACGAGTGCCAACATGGGGAATCTGTGTAATTTATTCTCAGCTTGACTTAAATGCTGTCCTTCACCCTTATTGGAGCTGCTCAGGGGTACAATGTATGCAATTGGCTAAGACTAGATAGAGCCAGGTACAGGAAATAAGGTAGCAGGGTAGGGAAAGTCAAAAAAGGTAGGCAGGGTACAGGAAGAGGGCAGCACTTACAGGTGTAAGGAGACACGTGTAGGGGAGTTTTAAACATGGCTTCCTCCTGGCTTCATGGTTCCCTGACTTAAGATGGCCTCCTTTTATATGCAAAACTTAAGGCTGGATTCTGACACCAGACCATCAGACTTCCTATTTCTCATACCACCTCACTCTGTCTTCTCTGGAGTGAATGGCTTGGGCATGGGTCCCTCTCCCCACTTCCTGCACCTATACTGTGCTGGGACAGGGGCATTAGGAGATCCTAGGACCCCAGACATTCACTATGAGGCATCCAAGTACAGCAGAGCACAGAACTGGTGATGGGCCGTGCTACCTGTGAGGCAGGCTCCCAGCTGCAGCCGTGGAAGGTATTGGAGCATGGAAGTGGAGGTTGTTATAAATGAAATCAAATACATGGTTGGGTGGGGGTGAGCAAGGTTGGGCCATAGGGCAAAAGAAAATGCACCTCCAGCAAGGAAATGAGGGGTTTTTAATTCTGATCTGACGCGATACTGTCCTTCACTCTAATTGGAGGATCTCAGGTGCACAGTCTGCACAGTTGGCTGTGATTAGGTGGAGGGAGGTACAAAGAAGTAGGCAGCAACTGGGAGAGAGTGGGGGTGGGGGTCGCCCCACGTGTCGTGAGGATCGGAGTGATTCAGCAAAGTTCACCAGAAGAGGATGGGTGAGTACTGGAAGGGGTCCTTGGGCATACACAGGTGGATGTACACAGGTGAAGGAGTTACTAAATTCAGGGGGGAGAGGGATCTAAAATGGAGGTAGTGGGTTATACATCACAATCTTTTAAGTTTGATAGAAAAGAAATACATCTTACAAGGTGGAGGTGTCCTGGGTGTGGGCCATGCTTCCTGTGAGGCAGGCTGCCTGCTGCAGCCAAGGTGTGGAAGGTGTTGGAGCATAGAAGTGGAGGTGGTGGGGTCTTGGGCAGGGGCCAAGGCTACTGAGGCAAAGAAATCACTGTAGCCATTAGTATGTGCCACCAGGTTGTTCTTGAGCCCTCCTTGGAGGAGCTTCAGGCCAAGAAAGTTCCAGCGAGTGCAAGTCCCCGGGCTAGTGCTGACCTGGGCTCAGGAGCCAACTCCCTTGTGTGGATGGTGCTGACCAATACTGTCCTTGTTTCTCAGAGCTTGAAGATCAGGGGCAAGACCCAAGGAGGAACACAGATGACATCAGCTAGTAAGCAGATGGGGAGCAGGAGTGGACCCCACCAGAGTCAGGGCTTGGGAGGGGCCCCAGGTGCCAGGGGCCTGAGAAGAGCCTCCTGAGGCTTTTGGTGGGGCACTGGAACTCGCCACCACTGGGAGAGACTCCTCACAGGAACAAGACCCACTGGGTGGCCAGGACCTCACATGCCCCTGCCCTGCCCCTCCCAGCAGCCTCAGGCCACCTGGCATGGCCACAGTGTCAGAGCTGATTTTCTCAGCAAACGTCCCCATGCCCATCCTGGAAGGGAAGCACTGGGCCCTGTCCTTTTGGGCATGTGCTGAACTGTGCATGTAATCAACCTATGGGGCTCCTTGAAACGCAGCTGACCCCAGACCAGACTCACCAGCACAGCATTGTCTTCTACCCTACCCGCCCCACTCACCGTTGAGGCTGTCTGTAGTCCTTGAAGTGCCCGAAAGCTTTACTCAGACACTAAAATCCAGTTCACCACCGTGAATGTGGTGAGGGCCATCAGGTTGAGTCTCCCTTGAGTGGACACCAGGGTCCTCGGCTCCTAAGGAGCAGCCACGGATGCAGCTGGAGGGCAGTGGGCCTGGGGAACAGGCCTGGAGCACCCTCCTTGCCCAGGTAAGGGCAGGGCCAAGCCAGGAATTCCATTGTCCCTTGGCGGTACATTGAAATGTCTACCCTCATTGACCTTTGCAAGAGGCAGCACCATCCATATCTCCCCACCACATTGTTGGTGACCTCCCTCCCTGGCATCCTGCATTCCTCTTGCCAGCCACACCAGAAACGTGCTGCAGGAAGGGGTCACCCAAGTTGTGGATGGTGGGCACAGACCCAGCCTAGCCCTGAGTCTCTATGACCAGGTGATCTCCAAGTGAAGGGAGCCATGCTCCCACTGAATGTGGCCCCCTCTGCACATTGGTCCTTGGAGAGATGGGACCTGCTTTCTCCATAATCCCAGTTGCTAGCTGGGGACTGGGTCATAAAGGGTGTCTCCTTCCTATTTGGAGGGAGTCAGGATTGGCCAGCTTTCCATCCCAGGAGGGAGCCTCATGCCCAGACCCTCTGCCCACAAAAGGGCCCCTCACAGGCTCACCAGACTCCCAGTGTCCACCACCCGGCACTGGGAGAAGGTGCCTGAGGTGAGGGCAGGGGGTCTCCTGCTGCCTCATGACCCTTTTTCCAAACACTCTTTCCTCTCCCCCACAGTCAGGCAAACCTAGAGGAAGACAGGAAGGAAAAGAATCAGGATGTGCTGGGAAGTGTGGTCCAGGAGTGTGGAAAGACAGAGCCAGAGGCCGAGAAGAGCGACTCAGAGGCCAGCACCAAGGAGGAACATGGGTGCATGTGCGCAGGCAGAGGCACCCCGGAGGCTGAGGTGAGCCACATGCACAGACCGGGCCTCTGTCCTCTGGCATGGGGTCGGCCTGTTTTGATATACCGGTGTCTTCCTTGGTCTTACAGAAAGAGGAGCTGGAGTCCATGAAACTGAACATCCTTCTGGAAAAAGAGGCAAGAGCTTCCTTTGGTGTCAGAAGTGAGAGGCGGGCTATGAGCCCACCCGGCCATGAGCACACTGCAGCCTGGTGGCCCACGGGGTCACCTGGGCAGGGCACATGTTATAGAGCTGCATCAGGCCCTCTCCTTCCTCCAGAGACGCCTGGAGCCAAGCTCTGCCTCTGTGTCCATTCCAGGGGTGTCCTGGCTTTAGCTTGCTCAACAGTGTAGTCACTATTGGAGTTGGGTCCTGAGAGGAGCTGAAATTCTACTGACCTTGACCCAGGAAAACCAGAACCCCCTGCCCTGGTGCAGTGCTCAAAAATGTCAGGCAGGGTTAGGGGTTTTCATGGGACCCTTGGTGCAGGAAAGTGGATCTGATTCTCTTTCCCAGACCTTGTGGTAGGATATGGAGACAGCGGACATGTTGTTTAACAGGATCTTAGGACAGACTTGTTCTTGGTGTGATAATGAGCCAGCCAAGGTACTCAGATGGAGGCCAATGGGCAGCTGCTAGCTGAGATATGGGCTACTATACTCCAGTGTGAGTCTTTGCCACCTGAGAGCAGGATGGCTCTAAGTGGGTCTATGGCAGAAAAATCCAGGTGCTGCCTACCTGAGCCAGTCAGGGAAGGGCTTCCCTGGGGCATCACCATTACCCAGAGACCCTGGTGCTCAGAGGGCAAAGATGTTGTCACCTTCTGAGGTCTTGGTACCTGATGGAAGATGAGTAGGGAGGGTGAGAAGGCCAAGTTCCTCCCTCTCACTGTCCTACCAGGGTTGGTCCACAGATACCTCGTGGCCACCCTGCCATCAGCCCTCCACCAGCAGTGCAGGAACCCCACCCTTAGCATCACCAGCATCTGTGAGCTGGTGGTACCTGCTCAGTCCTGGCTGCTCCAAGGCCAGGAGCCTTCAGCTACTCCATAGAAATCTGCTTTCCCCCAGTTCACCATAGTTATGCGGTTTCTACCCACAGAAACCATCTACATTCGTGGAGATCGACTTGGGAGACCATGCTGAGGAGGTAGAGACAGAACCCCCTCAGACAAGAAAGCCAAACCACCCACTGGGAATGTGCCTGAAGCTCCCAGGCAGGGCCGGGCAGGTTTAGGGGGAACCTGGCCATAGCAGGCTTGTACGGGAGGGTTAACAGAGACCCAGGACCAGCAGCTCCATGAATGCTCCCTGGTGATGAGGATTCACCTTGGTGGGAAGTGTTGAGGACACCTTTGTCTCTTCCTCACTCTCCCTCACTCCCACACACCTGGGACCATGTTCTAGGGCCTGGGTAACCCATGGGCCCCCAGAACCTTTTATGGGATCATACTAGGGTGGTAGAAAGGGTAAAGCCTGGAGATCTGACCTTGGCAAGTGTAGGGCTCTGCCAGTAAATGCTTGAAAAGCTACCTTCTGTGCCTGAGTTTTCTCCTCTGCAGAAAGGGGATTGTAACATGCCTTCAGGATTGTTTTGTAGAACTCTCAGAAGAGTTCCCATACTTAGGAAAGCCCCATGATTAAGTATCACCATCATGACTATCACAACCATCAGCATTACCACCACCAGCATCACTATCATCATCAGCTCACCACTGTCACCATCACCACCACCA
>PVKS010006847.1:0-49393 GCA_004027875.1 Aplodontia rufa | reverse complement strand
ACCATCAGCCTCATCACACCACCACATCACCATCACCACTACCACCATCACCACTCACACAATTGCCATCAGCCTCATCACACCACCACCACTACCACCATCACTATCACCATCACCATTACCACCACCAATACCACCACCACCACCACCACCACCATCACGCCACCACATCACATCACACCATGTCACTACCTCGTCACACTACCACATTACCACCACCACCACTGTTATCCCTATCATCACTACCATCACACCATCTTCATCTCCATCAGCATCAGCATTATTGTCCATAAAAAGATGAAGTCGACACGACGGCTTGTCTGGGACCTTGCAACACAAGTATCTGGGATCTCACCCTCTGGTTCTCTGCTGTGGCAAGCAGTCATCTTTTTGCAAGTTTCTTGAGGTTGTCTTAGCAAATTTAAGCTCCTGCCTGAGGACCAGCTACTTTCCACATTGCACTGTTAGCCCCTTCCCTCAGATCATTCCATACTGTGGAAAGAACTGCTTAAGCCTCCACAGGCTACTCGCAGGGGTCCCTGGGTTCTAAGGACTCCGACAGGGTCAGCCAGCAGCAGAGCTGCATTCACCAGCCGGATCTGCTGATCAAGGGTCTTGGAGTCCCACCTTGAGGATGCAGTTCCTTGGCCAGGATCCCAAGTTGGTAATTTCTGCTCCACAGAGCCTTTGTCTGGTGGGAGGGCACTCAGGGCCATGGCCTCTGTGCCCCATCCCTGCTCCTCAGATAGATCCCTCAGGTTGACACCCTAAACCCCTGAACCTGTCCTGCCTCTCCCCATAGGTGGCCACCTGTGTCATAAAAGAAGAGAAGTGGGCTGAGATGGATGCGGGAGATTTGTCAGAAGATGAGTGAGTGAGGCCTGTGGGCTAGCACGGGGGTGAGGGCCAGGGCATGCCCTTACCACAGGGTATGGTGGCCCATGTGCCCTCATGGGGTTGCATGCGTATTTTGTTACATTCATAAAACTGATCCATGGTGTTTGATTACCTGGAGTGCTATGGAACAGCCCTGCAAGAAGGGAGTTTGGGAATCTCCCCATGCTCCCTCTTGATACAGGTGAACCCGGCACATTGTCTTGGGTGTTATCTTCAGAGCAGAGCTGGTTCGTGGTGCTGGAAGTTGCCCTCAGGACAGTGGCCTCCTGTGGCACTGGGGGAGGGTGCTCTGTGCAGGCTCTGTTGTCCTTTCTCAGAAGTCCCCTGGCCTCTGAGCTCCTCCAATGTGGCCAGGCCACAGCAGCTTTTCCTAGGACACCAGTAGTCTTGTCACCACCCAGCCTGGGCTTAGGTCAGGATGGCTTCTCCAGAGCCAGGGTCATTTTTCTGGGTATTTCTTGGTGATGGATTTGGCCACAGGGAACATGGCTTAGAGGCCTTGTTTTCTGGACAATCGGGTCTTGGGACTGACCCAGAGGACCCACCCAGTGGCGGGGGACTGGGGGGCACAGAGCAGTCCCTGCCACTGGAGGACAAGTGATGGGGCCAGAGTCTGGGGCTGGACTCTGGAGCTTGCAGGGGCTCCACACAGGCTCACATGGACAGACTAGGTTTGGCTCACCTCTGCTTTCCTCCACTCTACCTCTGCTGACCTCTGCTGAGACGATGGGATCCAACCCCTATGCGTCTGGCCCTGAACCTGGGACACTGCAAAGGGAAGGGAGAGCCGCTGCCTGGTCATGGGGAAAGCACTGGCTGCCAGGCTCCAAATGGCTCACCCCTGGCACCCTGGTTTTGGGGCCACTGGGCAGGCTTAGCTCAGTCATTGATTTCTGTGTTTAAGGTTTCCTCTGGCCAGAGAGACTTGGGGATGGCCAAGGACAGGTTAGGAGGCCGGCTCTGCAGGAATCTGATTCTGCAAAGCCCCAAGGCTGGCTGGTGGCAAGCCTTGGCTACCCAGGAGAGTAGAGTGAGCACAATGCAAGCCGGGAGTCAGGTGTAGGGGCAGATGCCTGCAGGAGCCAAGAGGGTCTTTCTCACTGTACCTCCCCACTATTGGCCTGCAGGACTGGGACCAGCTGGGTGTGCTGTATCCCATACCCCACCAAGAGGAAGGCAAAGGAGAGTGTGGCAGTCCCAGAGAAGGTACTCAGCGCCTGGAGAAGATGGTGGGGGGGTCTGGAGAGCAGGATGGTCACATGCCCTGTGCCCATCCCAGGGCCCCTCTGTCCAGGCTCCCAGGGATTCTCTTGGGAAAGGCCAGAGTTGAGAGCAACGAGGGGCAGATGATGCTGTGATGCCAGAAACCCCAAATGACCCTGGGAGTGCCACCCTGAGGACCACCCAGCCGGAGCCCTGGGCGTAGGGCATGATGCCATCTTTCAAAGACACAAAGAGTGAGTGGACTGGATGTGCTCTTCCTCTGTGAGACATGGGAAGGGCAGGAAGGCCACTCAGCCTTCCCCAGGCATATGGTCAGTGACTGTGGGTGACCATGCCCCACCCAGAACCTCTAAGGACCCTGTAGTGAAGGGGAAGCCTCCTAGCAGCCCAACTCATCCTCAGTGCCCTGAGAAGGCCCTAGGAGAGCCGTGTGCTCACAACTCAGGCAACAAGAGGTAGTCCTCCTGCTGGTGCTGGGGCTCGGGGTACCCATACCCTGTTTGCCCAGTGCCCCAGCTTTGCTGACTCATCCAGCTATCACCAGAGGCATGAGTTCAATATGCAAGAACAAGGTGGGTCCAGGAGGCTTAGTACTCAGGGAGGTCCCTGTGTCCTAAACCCTGATCCCCAGCAAACTGTGCATGAGGCTGTGTACCCACAGCTCTGTTCTGGCCAATGGCATCTCCTTTCCTAGCAATCACCACAGGCACAGCCACCCGGGGATTCTGGCCCAGTGAGAAATAGGTGCACCAGAACCCCAGGGCACGGGAACATGTTACCTGAGGACCAGAGCTCTGTGCGGCTGTCCTCAAGCTGGGCACGGGGGCCCAGGCTAGGAAGCAAGACAGTCCCTCACAATGAGGCAGGAGCAGAGTGGCAGAAAGGAGAGACAGGGGCTTCCAACCCCATTCAGCCAGCTGAGGTGACAAGCCCCCAGCCGGGATCTGCAGCTTGGTGCAGCCCAGCCTCACCCCCTAAGACACAGAGTGCACTCGCACTGTCTCACATCCACACAGGCATGTTCTTACACACCCGTGTGCACTGGCATGCCAGCATGCACCACTCAGTGAAACACACATGGTCACATGCATAGGGCATGCATGTCTGCAATCAGGAACACACACACTCGTGTGTACACACAGGACGGCAAAGCAGAGGTCAGAGGGCACAGAGGAAAAATGTGTCTGCTGTCTCAGCTGCTCCCCACAGGGACCTGTGGTCTGTTGTGGGCAAGGTGAGGACAAGCGGTCCCCAGCCAGGGGGAGGGGGCTTCAAGAGCTGCTGACACACAAGACACAGCCAGGGCACTTGCTCTGACTGGAGGAAGACCTGCCCTCACCCACACCCATGCCCATGTGTCTGCTGTAGACCAGAGCTGAGGTGTACGGATTGGAAGCAGTTCCCCAGGGGGACACCATGCTCAGCCCACTGTGTGGGATTGAGCCAGTCCTGCCCTTTGGCAGCTGCCAGCTAGAAAGGCACCCAGAGAAGCTTCTGGAAGAGCAGGCTCTGTTCCCTTAGCCTAGATGAGAGGCAGGGACTCTCATGTCTCCAGGACTCTCAGCACAGAGAAGGCATTGCGTGAGTCTCTCTGCCTGCCCTCTATCCTTTCTGCTGCATCTGTGTGCTGTCAGGTCGAGGACAAGCCCCCAGGACAGGGCTCACCCTGTCAGGACAGGGACAGGCCTCCAGGACAGGGCCCACACTGGGGCCTAGGATGTGGACTTATAGATTCTGACACACCTTGACTTCAGATGGGCTCTGAGCCCATTTCCTTCAACTCGTTTTCCTTAAATGTTCCCCTGCACATGTGAGGGCAGGGGTCATGGTGGTGTCCACAGGGGTTCTGGTGGGGGAAGAGTGTGTCCAGGAAGTGTTCTGTAGATTGTTCTTCCAGACCTCAGTTCTGAGCACTTCAGGGCACCTGCAACCAGCACACACCTCCCGCCTGCAGAAAAGCCCCTGAGGAGCGAGGTGGCCCTTTTAGGGCTGAGGGCTCTGTGGAGTTGAAGCTTGGGCTCCCTGGCAGTGGGTGGCCAGCAGCTGGTCTTCCTAGGGGGTAGGCAGGGCAGAGCCTTGAGACTGAGGAGCAGCAGGTGCCTTGAGGTCTGTCCACACACCCACAAGGTTCAAGGACAATGAGCCCAGCATTGGTCAATCAGCCATGACCCTTGGGGACCTGGAAGCCACCTCTCCCCACAGCCTGTCTGTGGGTCAGGTGGTCTCAGGGGCTTTGGCAGAATACCTTCTATTGAGGCCCCCTTGGTGATTCACTGAGCAAAATCTGGTGGGGTGGGATATGGAGAGGGTGACAGCCACATAGCCCCAGCTGTGTGGGACCTTAGCCTCCCTCTTCTCAGTGGCTACCAGGAGCCCAGATGGCTTAGACACCGAGGGCCTGTCCTGCCCCACTCAGCTTGGGGGGTGGGCACTTGACATGGTCTTCTCTTTGTAGAAGTGTCCTACAGTCTCAGGGTGGGCCATGATGACCAGAGTGGTCAGGTTGGGTCAGGGTGGATCAGGATGATCAGGATGGGCCAGGGTAGATGAGGGTAGACCAGGGTGGGCCAGTGTGGGCCCCACCCATTCACACATCAGGAAGTCAGAGGCCAACAGAGCCTGCTGGGGGCTGAGAGAATGGCTCCGTGAGCCCCACAATGGGCAGGGACAGAGCCACAGTTGCAGCAATGATGACCAGGCCAGGCTCTATAGCCCAAGGCCTCTGTGGGAGCAGGGCCCACTGCCCCTGGCTCCAGAACCCCACGGAAATGCCCCAACTTGTTTTTATTGACACCCCTTTCAAATGTGACTTCATCGCAGGTTATGTGGAAAATGGCCAGATGTTTAAGTGGCCTCTTGACCTGTGGGGTCATTAGAAATCTGTGTTGCTGGAGAGGGAGGAGAGCTGTCTATGAAGACAGACGGCCTTTCAAAGCCTTCAGCACATCACACGCTTCTCAACGCCCTCTGCCTTAGGTGTTGAGCGGGCGCCGTTCTGGGTGCTGGGGATGCAGCTACGAGTGGCCAGCCCCCTAGCTCTATGAAGCCTGCACTGCGGCAGGAGGGGCAGCAGCCCTCCACCCATCTTAGCTCCACAGGAAGTTTGGTAAAACTATCCCGGCCCCTGGGAAAACAACGGTTATTGCTGGTGGCCAGGGCTTCCCAGCAGTTCCTGCCCTTGAGAAAATGACACGTAGACCACTGTAGATCCCTCACGGTGGCAATGAGCACCAGGCGCCAGGCCCTTCCAAAGCATTCTGCATGTACTAATCACTCCCGCGACCCCTGGGTCATGGCTGAGGTGAAGGCAAGGAGGCCCTGGCGCCTTGGACTGAGCACAGGCACTCAGTGCTCAGGAAGGGCAACCTGCCTGGCTGCGGGGCTTGACTGCTGCTGGTTCTCCTTGGTCCATTCCCTCTGCAGACTGGGAACAGATGACGGTGTGGGCTGGCTGGCGGCGCCCCCTGGTGGCCCGCTTTCCCACACTGTTCTGTCTTCCCTCCTAGGAAGTCACCATCCTAGAGGGGCAGCAGCAAGGCAACTCGTCACTACCAGAATTTAAACTCCCCCACTACTTGCTCATTAAAGACAGGCCAGAACATACTTGTCTCTGGAGCTCAGTTACAATGCTGCATTTGAGCCCACTGGGCCGTGGCCTGGGATGGGTGGGCAGTAAGGTCACAAAACAAGAAGCAGAAGGGGAATCTCGGGGACCTGGGGACCCAAAGGGCCAGGGGAGAACAGGTGGCTGCAGGCCAAGCTGGGCCAGGCCCCTGGTGTAGAGGGTCCTCCCTCTGATTGCTGGAGGCTGTGAAGGTGCCAGGAGTCACTGTGCAGACATCCTGGGGATGGGACCTCCTGCCTTCTCCCTCCTCCTTGGAGCTGAGTCACCATGGGGATCAGAGCTCAGCATGGGTACAACCCAGAGTGCCAAGGCAGAGACCGCTGGACTGGGGAGGCTTCCCAGAGAGATGATCCAGGCTGACCAGTAGGGTTCTACTCAGCACAGACTGAGATTCTCTAGGTCTTTCTCCATGGTGCAAACTTAACCTTTGGGGGGCTTGACCTACCGACTCAGAGCCCTTTCAGGGCTTTGCGAGTGACTTGTGGAGAGTGGAGGGCCAGCCCACCCTGAGGAGCCCTGATTCAGTCATCCAGTTTGGTTCTGACAAACACTTGAGGTATCCACAGGGAAGGGAACTCAATTTTATGGAAGAGAACGTTGAAGTGCCCAGGGCAGGATGGCAGAGAACTGGGTGGCTGGCAGGCATCCTCAGGGCTACTATCAGTTGGCTCTCCTCAGAAGCAGAGCTGACCTCCACCAGCTCCGTCCTGCAGGAGCACCTGCCCCATAATGGGACCCTGTTGCAGGCATCCTCATCCCCTCCAGGAAAACTGCAAAGCCATCCTGCTCAGAACACATCTTCCTTCAGCGGACTCTGTTCATGGGTCAGCTTATCCACAGGCCAGCTCCAGGAAGGCCCCTGACCAAGTAACTACCTGGTGTGCAGAACAGTAGCTTTTTGGGCTGCACCTACCCTGAGTGACTGGTGTCTGCCCTGAGGGACTCCACAATGGGTAGAAGAGCAGTTCTCAGTTTGTACCTGCCCTGAGTGACACTCTGGTGTATGAAACAGCTGTGCTCCCAGGCTGAGCTTCTCTATCTTTAGACTCAGTATCAGTCTGAGATGGAGTAACTCTCCACCTTGTTTTAGTACATGTAAAAAAAATCATCTTCCTGGCACAACCATATACAAACTGACAAATAAAAATAAATTAATTGTGTTATTAAGAATGACCAGCTGAGAACTTAATGAATTGATCAGAAGCTCCAGGATGCATGAGTATATCAAACAATATGGAATAACCAGGCTTTTTAGCTTATCAATCATAGCAGATGTTCAAATAAAGCAACCCCTTCACTCAAGACCCATAAAAGGAGGGGTACTTTAAGACTTGACATGTGGTACCCTTACCTATCAGCTTGTGAGAAATAGAAATTCCAGTGGTCCATTTTCAGAATATAGTATTTAGCCTCAATTGGTCATTTAACTGTAGCCCCTTCCCTTTGCCTGCCTCAATTTTAAAATTAGCCAGTGGCATAGATTGTAACCCTGAGCTGCTTCTATCACAGCAAGAGGTAGGACTACGTTAGGAATAAAAGCAGGTGGACTGCCTGCCCAAGTGTGCTTGCTAGCCAGGTTCAGTTGCACTCCTTCTGGCAGAAGTAAAGTTTGTCTTGCCCACCCACTTCCAAGCAGGTTTGATTTCTTGTGGTACCTTGGTATTTCTAACAACCTGGTCACTTGTCACAAGCTTTGCTCAGGAAAATTGCCAGAGATCAGTTTCTGAATACTCTGCCCTGGGGCTTGAGCAGAGCGTGGACTCTCCCGCCCTTGAGGACCACTTGCAGTCCACTCCAAGGCAACATCTCGAGCTGGAACTTTGAAGCTGCAGTCTCTGCAGACCCTGGCCTAGAATAAGTCCCTGTGCTTTGAGACCTCTGCACCTGGTCAGTTCTCTGGCTGGTCTGGTCCTGAATCTCATCTGACCACCTGCAGTGACTCCCCGTTCTACCTGATCTCTGCCTTTGCTCTCAGTTCAGCCTCCTGAACCCCTGTGGTGCCTGACCGCTTTCTTATCCTTTCTGTAACCTACATATACATATGTATAATTGTGTGAGGTGGGTGTGTGACTTGAGTGCTACAGATATTAGAAATTAAGGTTGGAATAAAAGAATCTGTGACTACCAGGTGACATTCTAGTATTCTGTGGACGGCCACTGCTAAAAGTGGTGTGGCCTATGAATTAGTTGTTACTTAATAAATTTTGACACTGAGGAAGACACCACATGTCAGGTCTGTGTTGATGGAATAGCTCACTCATCATACCTGTCCACTCAGGTACTGAGTCTTGACAGCCAGCACCCATCCAGGTACGTGGAAGGGGAAAGTGGGAGAAGGGACTTGGCCTTGGGTAAGTGCAGGAGCTCTCTGTATGCTCTGTGGGCCTTCCTCCTTTCTAAAGGGGGCCCCCAGCCTCTCCTATCCCCACATCTGGGTAGCAGATTGAGAGCAGAGTTCCCTCTTGAGGACCATGGCCTGGCTAGTGTCTGTCACCAGGGAAAGTGGGAAGGAGCCTTGGGAGCTTCCCCATCCAGCTTTGTAGAACTACTGCTGTGGGGCATGCCTGAGCATGTCTGGGATCTCCCTGGAAACTTCCCAGGGCTTCCCATTCCTGAGAGCTGTGCAGTTCACAGGTCATTTGAGGACAGACTGGCGGAGAAAGAGAGTTTGTTTCCTGAGGTGTGAACAGGAACACAGGTTCCTGGAGGAAGCTGGTTCCTGATGTGCCAGGAAGAGAGGTCAGGAGGAACAGGGTCCATGGGAGCCCGCTGCCCCTGGCTCCAGAACCCCACAGAAATGTCCCATCTTGTTTTTTATCAACACCCCTTTTAAATTCAACTTCGTTGCAGGGCTTTGGAAAATGCCCAGATGTTTAAGTGGCCTCCTGACCTGTGGGGTCATCAGAACTCTGTCACTGGAGAGGAAAGAGAGTTGTCTGTGCAGACACTGTCTTTCAAAGCCTTCAGCACAACACATAGCAGCTCTCAGGCTACGCCTACCCTGGGTGACTCCAAAGTGTGTGGAAAGCAGCTCTCAGGCTGCACCTGTCCTGGGTGACTCCATGGTGTGTAGAATAGCAGCTCTCAGGCTGCGCCTGTCCTGGGTGACTCCATGGTGTGTGGAAAGCAGCTCTCAGGTTGCGCCTGCTCTGGGTGACTCCATGGTGTGTAGAACAGCAGCTCTCAGGCTGCGCCTGTCCTGGGTGACTCCATGGTGTGTTGACAGCAGCTCTCAGGCTGCGCCTGCCCTGGGTGACTCCACGGTGTCTGGACAGCAGCTCTCAGGCTATGCCCACCCTGGGTGACTCTATGTTACAAAGCAGCACTTTGCCACAAGCATCTCCATTTTGGTTCTAACTGCTGAGGTGGAATGACTCTACACGTTATTTGTACAGTAAACAGTCACCATCTTCCTGGTACTGATGCCAGTTCAGTGGATATTGGGTTCGTGTCCCCCAGAGTTGAAGAATGGAACTGAAGGACTAGGCAGGCAGAGCAGACACATTTTATTTAAGGAATAATAGATTGCAGAGCACAAGGAGCGGAGCAGACTCCTTGCAGTGGGAGAATGGGACAGAGCCAAAAATAGCAGTGTACCTCGCCCTTCTCACAATCTGCAGATCCCCCCTCATGACCACTGCTTTCCCTCCCCTATGCCTGGCAGCACGGGGACAGGGGTTCTGGTTTGATCTCATCTCTGCTCTGTGCCTGCTGGCATCTTTTTCTGCAGAAAGAAATGTAGTGCCTTTGTCAGCAGAGGAAAGTGCCTGCATCCTGGCCGTCCTTGCTAACAGAGGGGATGTCAAATTGTCAAATGATACGCATATCTGGTACAGTGGACACACTGTTCTTTTTTAAAAAAGAAATAAGGACAGTGAGAAAGGGAAAGAATTTTATTTTACTTATTTTTTTAGAGAGGGACAGAGAGAGAGAGACAATTTTTATTTAGCTTTTCATGCTTCTTTCGTTGCTCTGAGACTTCGTCGTGTACATGGTGCTGGGGTTTGAGCTCGCCTACTCATGCATGTCAGGCAAGCACCGTGACCATTGAGCTACCCCTACAGACCAGAAAGAATCAATTTTATTTAGTTTTTCATATGGCTTTCATTGCTCCGATACTCCATTGTGTACATGGTGCTGGGGTTCAAACCCACATCCTTGTGCATGCCAGGCAAGCACAATACCACTGAGCCATCACTCCAGCCCACTCTTTGTCTTCTTAAAAGAAAAGAACCAATTTCCTCTTTATTGACCCCAAATTACAACTATACTCATTTCCTGACTTTTCATCCTGGCTCAGTACCTCCATAAGGCACAAGTGCTGCAGAGCTGGAGCCTTCTGGAAACTGAAGCAGCACAAAGATTCCCTTCAAACCCCGATTCTTGTGATCAGTTAAAAAAATTTCAGACAAGTTGTTCAGTGTAACAGGCATGAATTTATTGACTGGAGGAGAAAAGGGATAAGGGCACTCTAAAGGGAAAGAGTGGGTCCCCTCAGAGAGGAGAGGGACGATGTGCCTCTCCTGCACTCCTATTTTATTGGGGATCCCAGAAAAGTTTTCAGAGTCCTGCCCAGGTCCACCTCTTGTCTTTTGACTGATAGACAGCAGGATGACATCAGACTTTCAAGTCCCCAGTGCCATGACAACTATTTGGACCATGCTGACTGATTACATTTGGATTCTTCACCACAAATTCTTACAGATTTTATGGTTAGGAGGAATTATGCTTATGTCTCTGAGTTTTGGGATCTGGTCTGTGAAAAGGGTCACAAAACTCTCAGCTTTCAGGGTAACTTGGGTTCCTCTTATGTTCATTATTTTGGGCCTGCATTTCTCCTGAAGATAACCGGTGATTTGCTGAAGAATGCAAATCCTAAGGGACAGGCCAGGCAGGGCTGCATGTAAATTGCTTCTTGGAAAAGAAAGCATGTGGATCAGCACAGTGGACCCTTTACAAAATTCTCTTAACCTTGAGTGCCCATCAGTCACATCTGTTTGTCCCCTATTATTCCCTACTCTACAACTTTAGTTTCCTAAATTATTTTAGGGTATTGGGCATCAACTCATTCTGGCTGCTTCCTGCTGAAAGAAGGTGATATTGGGGGAAAGTGACCTGAAGTCCTTGCTCTTCATCAGGTGGGGCATGGAGACTTAAGGGTATTTAGCATGAGGGCAGTCCAGAGGTCCACGGTAGCAGTCTGTGACCAGAGGGTGTGTACAAAGGGCAGACAACAATAAACAAGACAGCAAAGCATTATTTTTTGTAAACAGTTAACACAAAACAATCAGTATTATTGGAAGGTCTCTGAAAACCCTGATTATGGTAACTTATTAAAGCTTTATGTGGTAGTAGCCAGGCACAGTGGTATATGTCTGTAATCCCAGCAACTAGGGAGCCTGAGAATTGTGAGTTCAAAGCCAGCCTCAGCAATTCAGCAAGACCGTAAGCAACTTACAGTGAGGCTGTCTCAAAATAAAAAATAAAAAGGTCTGGGGATGGAGTTCAATACCTAGTACCAAAAAAAAAAAAAAAGCTTTAGATGGGATCCAACATGCCATTGACACGTGATTGGAGGCCATTTAAGGATTTGGAAACATTAGCAGAGTTGTTAGAAACATATACATAACAGTTTTTGTAATGTCACAAGTGTCCCCTTGAGCTGAAGTTAAGATATCTGATGTCGATTTTTGTAAAATAGCTTTCTATTAGCATTACCTCTGTGTTTAGTAGAGAGATTCCTTTAGCTGTGTCACTTAGGGCTTTTTTGTAACTTTAGAACTTTCATGTGCCACATGGCATCTTTTAGACCAATATGAGGGATAACTATGAGGGTTAGATAATCATACCAGCAAAACAGAAACACAGATCAAGCCCCCCTTTGTAGGTTAGGAAGATCTGTAGGTCTGAAATTGACTGAGAAGAAACACTTGTGATTCTGACAGTCTTCTGTGATAATTGTCAGGCACTCTTATCTAAGAACCCTTCCTTTATCATAGCCTCCAGCTTTATTTACTTCTGGTAGGGCTGATACAAGTGTGCATCTTAAGTTACATTGAAAGAACCATTGTCTTTCCTTTTAAATGTCCTTGTGTGACTGTGCTTTGGTTGTACTCTCCTTCCAGGTATCTAAAACTAAATTGGTCAAAATTGACCTTATTATTTTCTACTGTTAAGAGTCAGCTTAGGGGCTGGAGTGGTGGCTCAGTGGTTGTGGTGTTTGCATTGCAAGCACAGGTATGTGAGTTTGAGCCCCAGCACCATGTACACAGCAAAGTCTCCGAGCAACAGGGGCCACATGAAAAACTAAATGAAATTGATTCTCTCTCTCTCTCTCTCTCTCACACACACACACACACACACAATCCCTCTCTCTTAGAAAAAAAAAGTCAGCTTAGGAGGTCACACCTGGGAACCTGTGAGAAGCCTCTTGACTCTTTTAGCTTTTCCTCTACCAGTGAGTGGTGCCATCTGCCAGGATAGGTTAGGGTCTTGCTGACCACATGTGGCTTCCCTTGGAAGCATCAGGGACATCTCCCTCTTCAGTGACCTTCCTTTTTGCAGAAACCCTGTTCTCAAGGGTTTTCAGAATCCCTGATTGGGAGGTCGGGTGACTCACCAGAGATGCAGGACTTTTAGAGAGGTTGCATTGTTCACTGGGTCCTCCCCAAACTTAGAGGGAAAGGTCAAAATGCAGGCTGCTTTTTCCTTGGCCCTTTTACTTCCTTGACTTTGGTGTCCAGGTTTTGGTTTTAAATCTCTAACAGGCCAGTTTCACCAGTAGCTTTAATGTCTATAATTTTATAGTTACCCCTTCCATTTAACTGGGGTTAGTATTAACCTTATATCCTATCTGTCCTACAAGTGATGACTTATTGTCTCAAAACAAATTAGGTTCTTGTATTAGAAGCAGTACTTCTGCAAAACACCAACAGGCAGCTGTTATAAAATTTTACAAGGAAAATACAAAATGAAACTAACAGGAGCAAAAACATATTCAGTTTGTTAATAGCTATGAACCAGAAACAATTTCATAATCCCAAACCTTTACTTATGTATTATATCCCTGTTTATTTTGAGATCACAGAAATCTTTACAACAAAAAAATCTTTTGAACTTAACTTTAAATAATTTAATTCTGGCCTGCTTTGGAGCCATCCTAACAAGGAGCATGGTAAGAGGAAATCTTAATTCAGGTGAGGTATTCTTGACACAAATCTTAGGTAGAGTGGTTTTTTTTTTCCTTCTGAAATTGATCTTTGCCTCTTTCTTAAATATCATTTTACAAAGCTCTCATATGTTGTTTCCTGAGTCTAAATGAATATCAGTTAACACAATACAACATCACATCTAAAACAATACAACATTACAATTGAAACATGAATTAAACAAAAGCTAAGAGAGCTCTTAACTTCCTTTTTGTGAAAACATGGCAAAATGTTTCCATGTTTCACAGTGTCAACTTTAAACAAATCAGGCTTTCCTTATTACATTCCAAAAATATGTTTACATTCCCATCCCAGTGCAAATATTAACACAAAATTTTTATATATCACTTAATAATGACAGGTTATTTTTTCCAATTACAAAACATAAAGTGATGTAAATAAATCCTCAATTAAATCTATTATTTCTAAATAAGTCTGAAAGAGACTACTGCTACAGAGAATTTTAGTTTAGAAAAGACCAACTTGGTAAAATGCTCTCCTAAGCCTTGTATTTTAAAACACTTGTATACTTGGAGGACATGAATATATCTAATACATAAAGAAGTGGGTAATAGTTCCATCAAATTACACTAATGTCCTTATATAAATCAAGTTTAACTTTTAAAGAAAAATTTAGACCCCATACTATAGGGCAACTATAATCACAGGTCTGCAGAGGTTAACAACTCTGACAGAAGTCAAAGTATAACTTCAAATCTCCTGTGTGTTTAGAACAGTGTTGATGATCAGAAATAGAAACTTAGATGATGTATAAATGCATCTCATTTATATAACAATGAAACAATGTAGTTAAAGCAAACAGATACAAGTCAGGTTTTTAAATGTCAGGCACAATGTATAAAAGAGAGCAGTCACTGGTTACCTTGTCTGTATTAAACCTACACACCTCTTATCTTACAAACTTTTACATAACACTTAAACACAGCTCAAACACACTTAGTTCTCAGAGGTATATGTATCTCCAGTCATATATTTCCATTCCTAGATAGAGAGCTTTCTTATCTCTTTCCTGGTTGCTGACCTTCTAAAGTTTATATTCTGAAGCAATCCTTAAGAAATTTCTGAATATTTTTATTAATTATTTTTTTTAAGAGAGAGGGAGAGGACTGGGGCAGTGGCTTGGTGGTTACAGCGCTTGCCTGGCATGTGCAAGTACACGTATTAGAACCCCTGCACCACATACACAATGATGTCTCGGAGCAACAACAGCCACATGAAGAACTAAATAAAATTGATTCTCTCTCTCTCTCTCTCTAGAGAGAATTTTATTATTTTTTCATCTATCTTTGTTTATTTCTCCAACACTTAGTTGTGTATGTAGTACTGGGATTTGAACCCAGGTCCTCATGCATGCCAGGCAGGAGCTAGCTCTAACCTCTGAGCCACTGTTCCAGCCACTAATTAATCCTTTTTAATAAGATGATTTCATAGTTTTTCAACCAAAATGTAGCTGAAATTTTTGTACTTTTTGCATATAGATTCATCCCTATTAGAATTTTAACTCTTAGTAAACTTGCCTTCAGTGAAGATCCAGAAACAAAGCAATCTTAAACTATTTTTTCCACATACCAATTTATAAAAGTATGTTTAATAAATCCAAATATATGTTACCTTAAGGAATTCAAGATGCCAAGAACATTTGAATTTATATCTAGCAGTTGATGTTTTCATATTTTGACTTTTCAAATTAATCAGATGTCTCCTCTAACAAACACATTTAGAAAGATTAAGTCCATTTTTGTTAAATCTAATTTACTCATTTTAACGTAGGTCACCCACGCCTAGTTAACATTTTCAGGCATTTTTTTTCATGCTGAAGTAGAACCCTAGAAGCAATGGACATTACATTTTACACATTTTATTGATTGCCTCACCACATAGAAAAATGTGTGGGGTAATAATTTTAAAAGACATCTTTCATCAGTTTAACCAACTTAAATTGAACTTTTTCTTAAAGGGTTAAGTCATGTGAACTAAGACATTTAGAGCTATTCCTCCTTTTTTAATTTTTAATTTCTGAGCATTCATTTATCTACCTGCTGATTCTGGTACCATGTAAGCAATATATAGACAAAAACACACACATAGACACACATGCAATACATAGGTGTGCTCAAATGTACACCAAGCCAACAGGAAACAAAAATGCTGTTGCTTTTACTTGAATGATCGACCTCTGAATAAAGACAGAAAAAAAAAAAAAACCCAGAGGGCTAAGATGAACTTCATCTAGTCAAAACTGGAACAAAACATACTAAGCGTGAATTCACTGGAAAAAATTAGCCTAGTAGAGGAGCACACAGACAACTCTATCAGACTGAAGGACACTTCGGATCAGATCAGAATCAGTCCCGCTTTTTTAAAAATGGGAGCCTGTGAGTTCCTCAGGAAACAGTTCTCAAGGTAGAGGAGACTTCTATAAATGGGTCTTTCCATTTTCCTTCCCTTGGAGAGAAGAGGAAACCCCACAGGAAGTAGGGCAGCCCCTGACATTCCCGGGCCTGTCCTCTCAGCTTTACGAAGCTCAGTCTGTGATTTTTGGGCAACAGCTGCTGCTTTATTCCCAAAACAGAATGCAGACCTCTTACGCATCCTCAAAAGGCCGAGGACCTGACACAGCCGGCCTTTCCGGATGCCCTCTGTCTCTCCTGTTCTCCAGCATTAGGGAGGAACTTACTGAGAGCAGAATCCCAGCGTGGAGAATAGACAAGAGCCATTTGTGTTCTGCAGCAATTGTAGTATAAGAGTGCACTTCCCCTCCATCTTGAACCAGTTTTGGAAAATCGCTCATGCAGCTTACTTTCCAGATGCCAACCTTGGAGAGAGATCTCACAGAAAGCTAAGGAGTAAGGACACTGCCATTTGGAGCACATGAGGCAGAACATTAGATGGAGCACCCCACCCAGAGATGGAGGACGTGAGTTAGGAGCCTGAATGAGGTCCCGTGAGGCTCTGTGGGCTCCTGAATTGCAAACAAGAGACCTATGGTCTCTTAGAGCGCACTCTGGCCAAAACCCACCAATGTCCTTGAGAATTTTCTTCTATAGTCACCAAGAACTGGAGACTCAGAAAAGGCTGAACAGAGAAAGCAACAGAAAGGAATTGGAGTGACCAAAGTCAACCGACAACCAGTGATAACCAGGCAAAAACACCAAAGGGTACAGAGCTGAGGACTTCAGGGAAACTGAGGCACTGTGCAAATCCCCCTCCAAACCCTGAATCTTTTGATAAGTCAGAAAGGCTTCAGACAAGTCACTCAAATAACACGCATATGTTTATAGAAGTGAGAGGACAAGGGAAGAGGATGCTCTCAAGGGAGAGAGTTGGTCCTCTCAGAGAGGAGGGACCACATGTCTCTCCTCACTCCTGTTTTATTGGGGAAACCAGAGACATTTCTAGACAGTCCCACCAGGTCCACCTCTTGACTCTTTTTCTTTTTTCTTTTCCTTTTTTTTTTAAGAGAGAGGGACAGTGAGGGAGAGAGAGAGAGAGAGAAAGAATCAATTTTATTTAGTTTTTCATGTGGCTTATGTGGCTCTGAGACTTCATTATATATGTGGTGCTGGGATTTGAACTGTGTACTCACGCGTGCCTGGCAAGCACCATAACCGCTGAGCCACCGCTCCAGCCCCCGCCTCTTGACTCTTGACTGACATCAAGATGACATCAGACTTTGAAGTCCTCACTGTCATGGCAATTCTAGGTCACTTTGGCCCCTACTGACCAGCACCAATTGGATTCTTCACCATAAATTTTGAAAGATATTATGACTAGGGGGAATTACCCTTATCTCCCTGAGTTTTGGGATTTAGTCACAAAAGTCTCCCCCTTTTGGGTAACTGGAGTTCCTCTTATCAACATTATTTTGGGCCTGCATTTTTCCTGCAGATAACAGGTGATTTGCTGAGGAATGTGACATAGCCTATCCACTTAAGCCAGGTGGGGTTGCAGATAAATTCTTTCTTGTAAAAGAAAGCCTATGGGTCAACACAGTGGGCCCATTTTATAGAATTATTCTCTTCACCTCGTGTTTCCACCACTCACATCTGTCTGTCCCCTATCACACGTTTCTAAATCGCTTACACATACCAACTTATCAAACTCAATCAGTAGTATGTGGGAATCCCAAATCAAATCTGGAACATGAGACACTATATCTGGTGATTATTAACCTCACCAGATGAGAAACCCTCCCTGAGACCCATAAAAAGAAGAGCCCTGAAACTGGAGCGATGGCTGGGGCTAGAGCCATAACTCAGAAGTATTGTGCTTTCCTAGCATGCACAAGGACCAGGGTTCAAACCTCAGCACCATGTATACAACCAAGTGTCAGAGCAACAGAAACCAGATGAAGGGCTAAGTAACATTGATTCTTACTCTCTCTCTCTCTCTTTAAAAAAAAGGAACACCTTGAGACTGGTGGCACTTGGACCCCATCACCAGGTCACCTGTCACAAGCTTTGCCCAGGAAAATTGTCAGATATCAGTTTCTGAATACTCTGTCCTGGGGCTTTGGCAGAGCATGGACTCTCCTGCCCTTGAGGACCACTTGCAGTCCATTCCAAGCCTTTGAGCTGACACTCTGCAGATGCAGTCTCTGCAGACCCTGGCCTAGAATAAGTCCCTGTGCTTTGAGACCTATGCACCTGTTCAGTTCTCTGGCTGGTCTGGTCCCTAATGTCATCTGACCACCTGCAGTGACTCCACATTCCACCTGCTCTCTGCCTTTGCTCTCAGTTAAGCCTCCTGAACCCCTGTGGTGCCTGACAGCTTTCTTAGCCTTTCTGTAACCTACATATACATATGTATAATTGTGTGAGGTGGGTGTGTGACTTGAGTGCTACAGATATTAGAAATTAAGGTTGGAATAAAAGAATCTGTGACTGCCAGCTTAAGAATACCAGGTGACATTCTAGTGTTCCTAGGACAGTCAGGAAAACCCCGGAACCCCAGGAGCTCTGGTCCTGGCCCAGGGACAAAGGCCAGGCCTTCACTGCACCTTGGCACCTCTCAGTCTATTCAGTCTTCAGTTCTGCTAGAAGTGTCATGTGCTGCTAAATGACAAACTTGGGCACATTGACATTTAAAGCATTCATGTGAGTGCCAGCAACCTGTGGATCAGAACCGAGAGAACTCTGAGAGGCCCCACAGCACACCAGGGAGCAGGCATGCTTTCCTGAGGCTCTGGGACAGCCTGCATGGGTGCAGTGGGGAGGCCCTGGGAAGGTTGGCATGGTGCTGCTGTCTCAAGTTTCCATTTGCTCTCATGGTGGGCTTCGGTTTGCCTATGGAGGACCTGGGCACAGGAGCTGGCCAGCTCATGGGCAGCCTGATTAACTTGTCTTTCCTAGTTTTTTTTGTTGTTGTTGTTGTTGTTGTTGTTTTGTTTTTTAACTGTGTTGGGGATTGAATCCAGGGGTGCTTTACCCTGAGCTGCACCCCAGCCCTTTTTATTTTTCATTTCAAGACAGGCTCTTTCCTATAACTGTTTCCCAGGTTGGCTTGTAACTTTCAACCTCCTCTCTCAGCCTCCCGAGCACCTGGGATCACAGGCCTGGCTCCAATTAACCTTTCAATGGTCATTTTCAGAGTGTGTTTCCCAGGTCTTTCACCAACTTTGCCCATTAGTGTCCTGCCACTTTTGATGACAAGAACAAAGAGGTCCCCTTGGCCCTCCTTGGCTCTGCGGACAGATCCCAGTGTTAGCCGTGCCTATCTGCCTGCATGGTACTTCTCTGCACAAGGGATGTGAAGGGCATCAGTACTTGTTGCTTTAAAATTGCCAGTGCATAGCTAGGCACTGAGGTGCACACCTGGAACCCCAGCATATCAGGAGGCCGAGGCAGGAGGATCACAAGTTGGATGCTAGCAACTTAGTGAGACCTTGTCTCAAAATAAAAACCAAAAAGAACTGGGAATGGAGCAGAGTGGTATAGTGCCCCAGATTCAATCCCAGCACCATCCAAATCTCACTGTGGATGCAGGCCAGGCAGGTTTTGAGACGCTCAATCACACTACCACCTGGAAATTAGAGGAGAGGCCCAAGATCCTCCAGCAGAACATGGTCTGTCTGCTGTGAGGACAGCCTGAATGCTGCTGTGTGGCCATTTGGCCCCCTGAGGACCTGGCCACTCACAGCTGGCCATGGGCACCTGGGAATGCAGCATGGGCTGTGCTTGCCCTACAGCTCAGGATCAAGCAGAGGCAAGAGGAGCAGGAGGCATGAAGGTCCCTCCCATGCTGAGGCAGAGGGGGGAGCCTGGGAAACTTCTGGGCCTTCTCCACACCTCAACCTGCTTGTCCCCTGACCTGCATCCAGGGACTCACTCATGCTGGCTAAAAAGTCCAGTCAGGGACCAGCAGGGTCCTCCAGCTCAACGCTGTGCCCTGGCCTCCCTCACAGAGGAGGTTTCCTGGGAGAGACAGAGGACTCTGAGATGGGAAGGCTACAGAGCCAGGGAGCTGTTCACCCAGCCAGGCCAGACCCTCCCCAGGTTTTTCTCATAGAAAAACAAGGGCAGGGCTGAGGCCTCTGCCTCCTGAGCAAAATTCCTGGATGGGCTTTTCAGAGATTTCTGATCTTTTCTGCTAAGCAGCTGAGGCACTGCCATGGCTCAGGGACCAAGCCCCAACCCCAAGAAGCCTCCAGGACCTGGCAGGGCTCCCTCCCAGGGCGGGCAGGAAGGGAACACCTATCAGGTCAGGTACAGAGTGGAGGCCCTGCCTGGGGAAGGCATAGTGTGGGGCAAGGAAAAGCGGAAGCCACCCATGGCTCAGGCACCACACCACAGCAGCAGCTACACAGGGGACACTTAGAAGCTCCCTCCCACCCCTTCCTCCCTAGCCCCGTGGCAGGCCAAGGTGAGACCCCAGCTGGGCTTCTCAGAAGGTAGGATTCAGACACATCCCACAGCCAGGGTCAGGCCAGCACAGCAAGGCCACGGGGAGGACACTCAGGAGGCACCTGGCTGGTAGCTGTAGGTGAAGGGTCACAATAGAGCAGCTTGTGAGGGTAGAACCCTGAGGGACCACCAGGGTGCCAGGCAAGAATGAGGAACTTCACCTGAGTTAACAGCCCAGAGGAACTGAGGAGGCAGCAAGTCCCATCTGAATCCAGCAGGTGCAGGGGACACAGCCTGAGACCACTGACCTCCCAGAGCTGGACAAATGCTGCAGGGTCAGAGCAGAGGCCACCCCCGCATTCCGAGCCTTTTGAAGTGTTGGGTAGAACACTGTTGAATTGAAATCAAGTACAGCCTGGGGTGGGTCAGGGTAGGGCCCTGACCTCATCCCAGCACTGCAAAGGAAAGTGACAATAAATAGTGCACACCCAAAGCGACCTCCTCATGACCAACTGCACACACCTGGAGTGACCAGCTGGTGATCTAGGGACATGATTCTAAAGACAGACCACTGAGCAGGCAGGGGGGGACAGTGGGACGTCACCATCCTGAGAGACCTTGGAGCAGGCAGGGAGGATGGTGGGACTTCACCATCCTGAGAGACCTTGGAGCAGGCAGGGAGGATGGTGGGACATCACCATCCTGAGAGAGACCACAGAGATGGTAGGGAGGATGGTGAGATGTCACCATCCTCAGAGAGACCACAGAGATGGCAGGGAGGATGGTGGGATGTCACCATCCTTAGACCACAGAGCTGGCCAGGAGCCTGAGTCAGCCCCGTCTGCAACGCATCCCTGAGCAGTGCTCAGTGTGACCCACGGGTGAAGAGTGACCTCTGATGAGTGGGGCCAGGTTGCACCACACAGTCCTCCACCCTTAGTTCCCACCAGGTACAAAGCATGATTCTGAAGTGGACCAGAAATCTGCATGGGTCACACAACCATAAAGCTCCTGTAAGTAACACAGGGCAAAGTCCTGGTGCCTTCCTTTCTGTAATATCATTTTCAATGGGTACAGAGAGTTCAAAGCACCAGGGGAAAGCACATTTAACATGGAGAGGCTTCAAAGAAAGGGAGAAGGTGATGCCCATGCCAGAACTAGTGTTCCAGGACCTCCAAGGGGCCTCCTCTGTGTGGTAGAGCCTATGTTCCAGATTCTAAACTGGCTGTCACCTGTTTCCAGGGCCAGTATTCTAGGACCTCCAATAGGCCTCACCTGTGTGACAAAGCCAGTACTCCAAGACCTTCAACAGCCCTCACCTGTGCACCAGAGCAAGCTTTCTAGGACCTCCAAGGGGCATCACTTGTGCTCCAGAGTCAGTGTTCCAGATTCTACACTGGGTGTCACCTGTGCTCCAGGGCCAGTGTACCAAGCCTTCCAATGGGCCTCACCTGTTCTCCAGAGTCAGTGTTCCAGGACCTCCAACAGGTGTCACCTGTGCTCCAGAGGCAGTACTCCAGGACCTCCAACAGGCCTCACCTGTGTGACAGAGCAAGTGTTCCAGGACCTCTAATGGGTGTAACCCATGCTCCAGAGTCAGTGTTCCAGGATCTCCAACAGGCCTCACCTGTGCTCTAGAGTCAGTGCTACAGATTCTAAACTAGGTGTCACCTGTGCTACAGGGCCAGTGTTCCAGGACCTCCAACAGGTGTCATCTGTGCTCCAGAGGCAGTGCTCCAGGACCTCCAACAGGCCTCACCTGTGTGACAGAGCAAGTGTTCCAAGACCTCCAAGGAAGTCAAATGCTCCAGGACCTCCACTGGGGTGTCACCTGTGCTCCAGAGCCAGTGCTTCAGGACCTCCAACAAGCATCACTTGTGCTCCAAATCCAGTGCTCCAAGGCCTCCAAAGAGCATCACCTGTGCTCCAGAGCCAGCGCTCCAGCAGCTTCAGCAGGAATTACCTGTGCATCAGAGCCAGAGCTCAGGACTTCCAATGGGAGTCACCTGCATTCCAGAGCCAGTGCTCCAGGACCTCCAACAGGCATCACATGTGCTCCAGAGCCACTGTTCCAGGACCTCCATTGGAGATCACCTGCATTCCAAAGCCAGTACGCTAGGATCTCTAATGGGCATCATGTGTGCTCCAGAGCCAGCATTTCAGGACCACCAATGGGAGTCACCTGTGCTGTAGACCCAGTGTTCCAAGACCTCCAAGGGGCAACACTTGTGCTCTAAAGCCAGTGCTCCAGGACCTCCAATGGACATCACCTGTGCTGCAGAGCCACTGTTCCAGGACCTCCACTTGGGCGTTACCAGAGTACACAGGAAGTCCCCCTCAGCAGGACATGTGGTCCTTCAGGTAAGTAGCAGCCTGCACATCTACTCAGGTGGGCCTGGAGTGTCCCTAGTACCTCCTGTGCTTCAGGCTGTTCCCTAGGCTGCAGGTCCCAGTGGTCTCTGGGAAGCGGTTGATCCTGGGACTCTGACCTCAGCAGTGGACTTACCATTGGTGGCCCCAGAGCCAAATGGACTGTTGGGAGGTAGAAGTTGCAGGAGGTGGGTTCTGGTGGGGGAGCACAATCGGGTCACACACCTGGGGATTGTATCTTGTCCTTGCCCCTCCCTTCTGTTCCCTGCTTCCCAGCTCGGCTGCCGTGAGCTGGCAGCCTTTGCTCTTCTGCCAGGACACCCTGCCTCACCTCAGAGGCCCTCAGTGACAGAATAGTGACCATGACACCTAAGGAGCCATGGACCTAATACCTTGTCCTTCTCCATGCTGTTCTCCTCAGTGACACAAAGCTAAGTGACAACTTCAATGGCATTTCACTAGTGAAGTCACATGGATATACGAAGCCACGGAGGTGCTGAGCACCAGCTAGCATTTGGGGAAAGGCAAGATCATGGCCAGGAGACACACCTGCACACCCACCAGAGAGTGAAACATAGGAACACTGGCTACCAAGTATGGGGGGCCATAGAGCAAGGCCTCTGGGACACAGTCCCCAACCAGGTGGGCTCCTGCCCCTCAGCGGCTCTGCCTGGTTTGTCCAAGCCAGGAAGAATACAGATACCCACCAGGTCAGCAGGTGAAGAAACCAAGACAGACCCACCCATGGCACCAGAGGAGCCAGCAGCAGGCGAATCCTAAAGAAGCAGCCCCACAGGAACTTTCCAGGCACTCAGTTGCAGACCCCTCAACTCGCCCTGCAGGGACAGAGGGTGGGGAGGGCAGCAGGGGGCATGGGAGCTCTGGGGCAGCGGGCTGTGGGTGCTAGGCAGGCGAGAGATCTTTAGCAGTGGCCTTATGGGTGCAGCAGTGTCTGAGCCTCACACACAGCCAGACATGGTTTCCACTGTGTGTCACAAGCCCGAGCAAAGACGAAAGTACACAGCGAACTACATCCACCTGAGCGAGACAGGTTTAGGTTGGCAGAGCGAAGAAAGAGTCATCAGCAGCCTCAGGTCTGAGGGACAGTGGCTCTGTTGGGGCATGTTTGAACTTAGCATATCAAGGTGACCCAGAAGTTCATACTCACCATTCACACCAGCACCCACTGCTGTCTGCGCTGGACTGAGAAGGACAGGAACAGTGACGGGAAGTCACACCTTTCCAAGTCCCCAATGCTGGACAGCAGGCAGGTGGCGCTCCTGTAAGCCCACACCCTTCCACAGCCTGCAGTCTGCCTCTGCTGGAATCCCTGCCTGAAGCCCCCACCATCTACATTGGGCAGCTAGGGAACTCCTGGCCGTTAGGCCCCCCTGGGCGTCACCTCTCTGGGTGATGGCTGTCTTCACAGCAGTGACCCACTACCAAAACCCATGGGCATCACCATGTTCAACTCCCAACCCCTTCCAGAGACCCTGCTGTGATGGGTCCCACGGCAGTCAGTTGGGTCCCCAGGCAATGACCTGGGTCCTGGATCTGAAGCCTCATGAGGAACCTGAGAGGAAGGCAGGTTCGCACCCCCTCAGCCCTCTGAACTTGGGTTCCCTGCCATCTGGGGACTCTGAGCCCTCGGAAGACCCAGGCAGAGGGAGGACTCCCCAGGACCCACCATGCCTGCAGTCCAGCTGAGGATCGACAGGAAACTGCCCTGTTAGGGTTCTGCTTGCTCCTCACCAATGGTGTGTTGATTGTTCCAAGTAAGAACTGTGCCCAGGTTCAGTGCCCTGGTGGACTGACCAGCAGTGTTGGACGATGGACAGTGAAGGGGAAGCAGTAACTCTGGCCCCCAGGTTCCCAGGAGGCCCCCTGCACCTTGAGGGAAGAGAAGGCAGCAAATATGCAGAATGAAATATGCCCTAAGATCGCCAGCAAAGTCCCCTCCAGAAATCAAGGCCCCATGGCCCAACTCTTCCACCAAGGCAGAGTCCCCCCAGGAAGCCAGGGCCCTGTGGCCCAACTCTTCCACCAAGGCAGAGTACACCTCCCCCAGAAGCCAGTGGCCCAATCCTTCCACCAAGGCAGAGTCCCCCTGGGAAGCCAGGGCCCCATGGCCCTAACTCTTCCACTAAGGCGGAGTTACCTTGGGAAGTCAGGGCCCCGTGGCCCAACACTTCCTTCTAGACACGTTCTTCTGTCATGCTTCCCACAACCCTGGCTAGAATAGTGGCCTCTGTGATCCTGTCCCTACCTGGCCTCCTTCTGCCCCACTCAGTACTGGGCTGAGTGCTCTTAGGCCTGGTACTGCAGAACCAAATGTGGGCTCCTTCGCAAGGCTTGCACTCTGTGCATGTGACAGAGCCACCGGGAAAGGGTGCTTCTGGCGCAGAGGGAAGATGGAGGCTCAGGACTCCAGGAAGCTGTTGGACATCAGGAGGAAGTTACCTGTTAGGAGCATAATATAAGAACTGAAAGTGTGTGACAAACCCTGTGTGATGTAAAACTGCCCTGTCAGGCAGAATACCGTAACCTTTTGTCATGCTGACGCCCTGTGAGATAGCATGGCCTAACCCATTGTAAAGCAGCCTGTCCTGCCAGAGAGCAGAGTAGCCCCGGTGAGGGACAAGGCAAGGTATCCTAGCCCTAAGCTGGGAGAGTAAATGTGCATCCAGAGTGCAGCATGAAGATAAGAAGTGGACACAGTACAAAATGGACAGGCTCAAGAAAGCAGACAAAGGACGTCCTTCGAGAGGCCGCAGACTCTTCTGCAGCTAGCGAGAGACAAGGACCCAGCAAGAGATAAGCCCCGGAGAAGCCGCGCACCCACAGGAAGGAAGAAGACAAGGAGTGGTGAGACCACCCCTTGCAAGCACATTGGGATAGAGATGGGTGTTGTGTGTAGTGAATAAATGAGCATTCCAAAGGCAGTAATTGTAGTTATTGCAACACGGCTGGTGCCCGTGACAGTACCCAGGGCTGTAGGGGCCCAGGCCATTCTCGAGGCTGCCCTGCCCACCATTCAGCCAACCTGGGATGGAACTTGCTAGGAGCAAAGACCAGCATCTGCATCTGCGGCCATGAGCTTCACACAGCGACTCTCATGGTCTGCACACAGTGCAGACCCAGGTCCAAGCACCAACCAGGCTGGAAGGCTCATCACTAAGCGAGACCTCATGGAGCATTGGCGGGAGATGACCCACCAAGCCTGGCACCAGTTCTTGCTTCCCCAGGCTCAGAAGCCACATGTGGGTGGGAGGAAGAGTTGGTGGGCAGTGCATGGGCACAAGGCCACACTAGAACAAGGACAGCTGGCTGATTCCTGGTCCACCCAGGAGGGCTGCTGCTAATCACCTGCTCTCTGCCTGAGGGAGCCAGGCAGCTCTGCACTGCAGTGGACACGAAAGGAAGGCCAGCCCTGCCCCCAGGCCTGTGGGATCCCACCTCCTCGCTCAGCAGAGCAGTTGGGCCTTGTGGCCTCCGGCCAGTACAGTCAGTACTCAGCTCCTCTGCCAAACCCCGGACTGTGAAGGCAGAGCCCTGGACATCTCCCAGTGCATCTCGTCCTCAGCAGCCAGCCCTCTCCACCAGGGCCAGACAGAGGGCAAGGTGACCCGGACAGCGCTGTCAACAAGATGAGAAACAGACACGAGGATGCCGTGTGAAGGGAGGCATGCTCCAAGGTAGGACACAAGTTGTGCGAGCACATCCACACACCCTGCCGTCAGGGCGAGCCCACACGTGGGGCAGAAGTGCTTCTGTTTCATCTTACAGATGAGGAAACTGAGGCTGGGAGAGGGTCACAGCCAGCACCTGCTTGTCCCAGGAGGCTTCCCACTCATCTGTAAGGCCAGGTGGTGGTGGCAAAGCTACCCCACTGAGCAGGCAGCTGCCCAGACAGGCAGGCTCAGCCTCTGTTCGCCACAAGTCTCCAACCACAAAAACACCACGGGGCCCATAAAACACAGTCTCCACCTCCCACGTCAGGAATGCAGTCACCTTCCCAGAGGGGGCTCCTGCCTCAGCAGGGACAGAAGCCAGGACCCCTGTGCCCAGCTTGTTCTGGAATCAACTCGATAAATAATCACCACTTGAGACCATCAACAAAATTCTACTTCTCGTTTAAATACTCTGGGTCCCTTTTAGAGCTAAGGTTTCGAAACATCCGGAAGAACACAGTGTTTTCTCTTTCAAGAACCTCTGTGGAATCTGTGGTCACCACAGAGCTGGGCCACATTCTTCCATTTGGAGGAGCAGGTCTGGGCTTCCACCGCTCAGCCAGGCCTGTCCTGTGCTGCACGAGTGCGTATCTGGGAGGCTTGCCGGGAAGCAGCCCAGAGCCTGGCAGAGCTAGAGACCAGGGCGTTGGATCCTCCAAGGCCCACAGAGCGAGCAGGGGCCAGGAGCCGTGGGCCTCAGGCAGCTGATTCACCACTGCCAATCCTCCCCAGGCTTGCCAAAGCCAAGCAGTTTGGTTGGACGCAAGCCAGTGTGGGCGGGAACGCTGTGGGGTAGTCCAAGACCTTGGATTAGGGACTGGTGGGTCCCCCAGGGAAGGGCTACTGTGTGAGGCGAAGACAGGAATCCTACAAGCACCCTCAGGCCGGGAGGAAGGAACAGGCAGAGAAGGGAGTAGGGGGAGGCCAGGCTTAGGAATCAGACCTGCGCCGTGGGTGGCAGATTGGTGGTCTGGACATCGAATAACAGAGCAGGCAGAACACCCTGGGCAGATCTGGAGCTACGCAGCACAGCCACACCCACACGGTGCCTAGCCAAACCCTGGCACCCAACACAGGCAGCCTGGAGCCGGCGTCCCCAGGGTCCTCTCCAGGAACTGGTGAGCTGCTGCTCAGCCCCCTGAGCAATGCTCTCCCCACTGGACAGGGGGCCACATTGGGTCAGACAGGACCTTGCAAGCCCTGACACCCAGAGTGGACAGAGAGCCTGCTGGGATGTCACTGGAGGCCCAGGCAGCTAACCTCATGACGAAGCAGAACAGGCACACAAGGCCACAGGAGAGTTGGATAGGCAAGTTCAGTCAGCTCCCGTAGGCCATCACCCTTCCTGTTCCTACTGAGGTAACGGTCACTTAGCTGCTGGCCACCGAGCTGCCACTCTCAGGGTCTCCACAGCCTCACCAGCCCCAGCCTCCCTCAGGCTTCAAGACGTTTTGTCCCTCTGGAAAAGCACCTGGCTCCTGTCTCCTGGTCGCCGCCCACGGGACCCTACATGGCATCTCCTGCAGGATTGCTCTCAGGGCTCCTCTGAGGCGAGGTTGGCTTTCTGTGCCCCCCTTCTGCCCTCCACTGACCAGCCAGCAGACACTAGGGACAGCACAGCTATCTGTTTGTGGAGGTGTCTGTGGGGTCCAGGGTGGGTCCTGGGGCTGCTTTCCATATACTGCTAGTGACCCCTGTGGCTGCTGCTTCCCCAGCACTTACCCTCCTCTCCTTAGCAAGGCTATGGGGCTCCGTGGTGAGGGGACCTCCCATGCTCAATCCCATAGCAGCACACTGGGGCAGGCCCCCTCCTGTGCTCTCTGCCCTCCTCCTTAGAGAAGCACCCACTGGAGTGGGCCCTATCCTGTGCTCTCTGCCCTCCTCCTGGCAGAGGTGCCCACTGGGGCAGGCCCCTTTCCTGTGCTCTCTGCCCTCCTCCTGGGAGAGGCACCCACTGGGAAGGGCAGAGAGAGGGAGAGGGAGGGTTGTGTCCCAGAGGACACAGGGAGGGTCAGCAGCACGCGAACATTAGCCTCTATGGACACTGCATCTTCGGACCTCCAGGTCCTCCAGGACCATGCTCAGTGCATGCCACTGCTGAATCACCCAGCTTGAGATTCCTGTCACAGCAGGAGTCTGTCCTTGTGGACAGAGTGCCTGGCTACTCAGGATCCCTTCCATCCTGCGCAAAACTGAGAGTTGACGCTTCCTCTTTGGCAGCTGAGTGACCTGGGGATTCGACAGCTGGCACTGAATGGTAGACCATGGTAGACGTTCAGGGCAGCCTGGCACCAGGCCCTGGCCGCTCAGCCCCCACAATTCTATCCCCTTCCCTGCTTTTTGATCCAGCGTGGCCAACTCCTGGAGAGCTCGGGGCGAGCTCCACCTGCTGGGCTTCCTTGCCCACTGTTTCCTCTACCCTGAACCCAAGGCCAGCTTCTCCTGGTGCAGGGCACAGCTCATAGCATCTCTCCTGGACAAGAGAAGACCCAGGAGCCTCTTAGCTGAGAGCCGCTTCTGTGCCACATCACCTGCTCTGGATGCAGGATGCTGGCAGGAGTTGTGTCCTGGGCAACGTTGTGGTGCATTCTGACGATCCCCAGCCAAGCTCAGTTGCAGCCTTAGTGAGCATTCACCACTGTATACAGAATGCCCACAGGAACAGCCTAAAGGAGGAAGGCTTCCTCCTGGCTAGCAGTTGCAGGGGCTTCAGGCCATGGCCACCTGGCTCCAAGGCAAAGGGATCTTGGCAAAGTGCACCAGCCACCAGCAATGAGAGGCCAGGAATAGCACAGTCCCCAAGGCACATCCCCAGTAGCCTCCTTCCTCCTGACCAGGCCTGCATCCTTCCTTTTCCACAGCTCCAGGGGCTCCATTCAGCCACCAGCACATGGATCACCACTGAGGTCCAGGCCCTCAGGATGGACAACTTGCAGTTGACCCCGCAGTCTCAGGACCAGGCCTCCCACAAAGGAGCCTTTGGGCAGCTCTGGGTCCCCCCACAACTGTGCCTTTCCTGCAGTGCTCGGGAGTATTTCCCCTGGTTTCCCTGGCTCCCTGGACCTGCTTCAGAACCAGGCAATGGAGCAGCACCAGCACCCCTGGGACGGGGCATCAGGTCACCTGTCCCAGGTCCTGATGGTGGAGCACATGCACACATGTGGGCGTCAGCTTTCTCCTTCACAGTGGCTGCTTAGAGTCGTGCAGTGAGCGGTGACAGCAGGGCAGGACCCACTAACAAAGGGCTCCGTGTTCTCGGGGATGTGGGTGAATGGATCTGCCAGCCCCCCAAGGGCAACTGCCCTCTACAGGGTGGCAGAGCCAGTGCTGTGGGGCCCCAAAGGAATCACTTGCTCCCAAAGATCAACGGCATCTTCCAGAGAACCAGTCACCAATGGTCAGAGCAGGTGCTGACTTTGACAGGAGGCAGGCTGGAACCGCACAGCTACCCTGCAAAGAACCTTCAGGAACAGGCTACTGCCCAGGCCCAAGTGCCCTGATGGGAGAAGTCCCGAAAGCTCAGGAAGGGCACTTGGAGGGGAACAGCACTGTGAATGGCCATTCACCAGGGTGGCAAAAGTGGGGGTGCTGCCCCTGCTGCTCCTTGCACCTTTCCTGAGCCAGGGACCTGCCGATGGTGGACCCCAGGGTCCCAAAGCACAGAGCTCCTCCCCAAGACGCACTCCCACACCCAAGGGCCCTCTTCTCTTCAGAGTGTCCCAGCACACTCCTTGGTCTTGTGGCCACTCAGGTGTCTACTGTACTAAATCCCAGCTCTGCCCAATGGGAAGAGGACAGGCAAGACTTCAGACGGACCCACCTGCCCTCTCTGTGAGCTATGGGTGACCTGCTGCTGCCCATGACTGGCATGCACAGTGGGTGTGCATGAAGACAGAGCAGCTGGCATGCACAGTGGGTGCACAGTGGGTATACATGCTGGGCCACAGGGTTCCAGAATTCAGCACTGGGAGTCACAGCAGAGTCTAGGGAGATGCAGAGCAGAGGCTGACTGGGCTTCCTGGGCAGGGCGAGAGCCAGGGCCTTATGTTCCTTTGAGAAAATAATCGGGTTTTCAAGAAGCAGTAAAAGCTAACAAAATCTCTGGCATGCATTTTTTTTTAAGAGAGAAAGAATGACAGAGAAAGAGAGAATCAACTTAATTTATTTTTCCATCTGGCCTTTGCTTCTCCGACACTTAGTTGTGTATGTGGTGTTGGGGTTGAACCTGGGTCCTTGCTCATGCCAGGCAAGCACTTCAACCTCTGAGCCACTGCTCCAACCCAAATGTTTTGAAGTTCACCTTGCTTCACCTTTGTTGGCCAGGAAATATTACTTCTGGGAGCACAGGGTGCTGTTCCCACAGCCTGCAGGCTCTATGACCAGCCTGCTGTATGTGGACCCTCAGGGCCAGCTCAGAGCACTGGTGAGGCACAGCCTGCTACAGGAGCACAGGCCGACTGCTGGCACTGCCCTCTGTGAGGTAGCCCGTGATGGAGGACATGGGAGCTGGAGCCAGGCCAGGCCCCCCTGGCCATTCCCATGCAGGCTGAAGGAGGGCTCTGGTTGGTCCTGAGGCCAGCAAGCTCCTGGTGCCTGGGACAAGATTCCTACTTTGTCCTAGAGAGAAGCCCAGTTCCAGGTCGAAAACGAGTGGAGGACTCAGCAAGGCGGCAGGGCTATGTGCTCCAACTCTACAGCACAGGGGACCTGGGGATGACTGGGGCTCACTGAGCACCTGCCCTGGGTAGGAGGAGTGTGTGCCATCCACGCCTGCTCTTCTTTGGGCCCAGGGATGCCTACCTGGCTGACAGGCCACACAGACACCAAGCCACCTCCTGGGCCTTGGCCCACTCTCCAAGCCATGGCAAAGTCCACCCAAGCAGGTCTGGATATGGGGTCAGAGGGAAGGGATTCGAGTGGGGAGGAGTGGGCTCACACTAGCCACAAGGCATGTGCAGAGACCTTCAGGGCAGCCAACACTGGACGGTGACAATGCTGGTCAGTGTACTTGGCCTGTCACTGGGTGGTGACAATGCTGGCTAGTGGCCTTGGCCCGTCATCTTTGGTGAGCTGCTGTGCCCAGGGCCCTGAGTTGGTTGCCAGGCAGGAGAAGGCAAACAGCCATGCACACGGACACTGGGACCTGCCTGGGCTCTGTGGGCAGTGGTAAGACATCAGTGACCACCAACCAAGAGTCCTTATACCTCAGCACCTGGGTGCACAACGCAGGGAAGGGAGGGCTCTACAGTGTGCTTCCCTACAGCTGGGATGAGGACAGGGCAGCACAGCTTTCTGTGATGGGACCTAGTTGCCAGCACTCCTGCAGCTGCCAGCTGTGAGCCCTCAGCGGCTTTGGGAGCCAGCCAGTGTACCTCCGTGGACAACACCACCATCTGGCAGCCGCTGGTGGAGCCTCTGAAGCCCATCCCTGGCACTGTCCCTCTGCCCTTCTACCAGGATGGCCTCAGACTTGCTCCTGTGGCTGCGTGGCTGTGTGGATGGACTGTCATGCCTCTACCCTGTTGGGCCACTTTCAAAGCCCGCAGGGAAGTGCCATCTTGTGTACCAGGGCTTCCACTCATCACACAGCTACAAGAGGAGGTTTCTGGCCTTCAGGCACAGCTGGATCAGGCACTCAAGCATCACATCAGCTTGTCTCTTGCCTCCTCTGCTCAGCTCTGAGCCCCGACTTGGGCTTCATTTCAGTGATGCTTCTCATCTGGTGGAAAGTGGCCACCAGCACCCAGGTCTGCAAGGCCCACAGCATGCCATTTGGGATGCAGCAGAGAGCTTCCCTTTCCACTCTGCAGACTGGTTGGCCTGCCCGCCCTCACATGCTTGGCCAGTTCCTGTGGATAGTTGAGTCTAGCCACAGCTGGACAGGAGCTTGAGCCCTAGGGTAGGTATCTTGCCTGGAAAGGGGCTTTTAGAGGGGACAGATGTGAGAGCTCACCACTGACCCGGAGCCCAGCACAGGGACTGCTGGAGAGCACGTCCCCAGTGCTGGGACCCTCCCAGTGGCAGGAAGTGGTGTCCTTGGTCATTCAGTGCAACTCCAGGAGCCCCTTCCCAGGCACACGGTTTGGGATCAGAGGGTCTGGGCTGACACATGGCCTTAGCGAATGTCCTGACCCCCAGCTCAGCTTGCACGCAAGACACACAGGCAGCCAGCTGGTCTGGGACCCAGGCCCCCGATCAGAGTTTCACCAGGTTCTTTGCAAGCTCAGTGGTGGAGCTGGTGTTCTTCATGGTAGGGGGATGTGTCATGGCAATGCCACCCAGCCAGCATGGGCAGAAGGAAGTGCTGTGCATGTGCTGAACTCCAGGTCAGCTGCCACCCCACCCGTCTCCATAGTGGGCCATGTGTTCTCCAGTCCTGAAGTGAACTTCCTGGGGAAACACAGGACTTCACTGTCAAGGAGCCATGTAACTGGCTCACCACAGACACACCACACCCCCAGGCCCACAGTGAGGACCAAGCCCACCACTCAGTGGCAGCATTGTCTGAGAAGAGCAAAGCTGGGGCTCCAGGAATCTCGGTGGCTCAGGAACCCCGTGCCAGGTGATGGGTCGGACCTGGATCCCGCTTCACACAGTAGCATAGCCAGGACACTGAGATGCTCTGGTGTGGCTGTTGAGGAGGGCTCTGGCCAGGAGGGCTCAGGAGCTCCCATGGTACCTACCTCAGCCAGCAACTTGGTCAACCAGGAACACAGTGCCCAGGAGTGCATTTGTCCATGGCCTTGTGTGGTAACGTCATCCTTCCTGTGGCCCCATGGGGCCCACCGAGCACTCAGCCCTGCCTCCTCCTCCCAGCAGCAGCAGCAGCCTGGAGAATTCACTGGAACACCCATAAAGCTGTGTGCTGATCACAAAATCTGTGGATAGGATTAGGAAAATATGCAGTGTTTACTTTGTGGTCCCAAAGCTGATGTCTTTTTAAATCTTTGATGTTCAGGGAAGGAAGGATAAAGCTGGCTGTATCCCTTGCAAGCTCCTATGGACAAACAGCCCCAAGTCTTCCTCCCTGGACAGCACCTTCCCTTTTGGGCCGCGGCTGGGGGTGTTCTTGCAGCCCCCTCCTCCATGCAGGGTACCTTGTGGAAGACTTTGTGTGCATGCTGACAGTCCTGGGCCTCAGCTTCCTGGCAGAGATGGGCACAACCTCATGGGACTAGGACAGAGAGAGACACCACACAGGTAAGATGCTGGGGCCTGGGCTGCGGGATGTGGTCATGCTCAGTGTCGGGACTGTGGCAGTGAATCTTTTCCCCAAAACAAAGGAACCCAGATACTGTGTTTCTATGACCTTGAGAAAGATATGTTGCCAGGGTAGATGTCACAAGTAGGAGATTGGGGCCAGTGAGGAGGGCATGGGAACCATATAGGAGCTTACCTCTCTGCAGTCCTCTCAGTGCTCAACTCTGAGGCCCAAGGGACGTGGACAGAATTGGCCACATGGGGCAGGCACAGCTCTGGCCATGCAGCCCCTCTCTGCAGTGTCCTGCCCTGACTCCACAGAGGGCTCCAGGAGCCCAGATGTGTGAAGACAGGAGGTAGGACCACGAGGGACATCTCAGCAGTGGTGCCCAGAAGGCCCTGTGCCTGCCTGATGCTCTGCTGTCACCTCACGAAATGCTCACTAATTTCCCTGAGGGTTTTCCTTTGCACAGGCCCCACAGACCACCTTGCTGGCCCTGCCATCTCTGGCAGGTCTCCAAAGGTCTCAGGAGTATCCCCTCCCATCCTGTCCTGGACCACTGCCCTCTGCCCCTTGGTCCCTGGGCAGCAGGGTCACTTCCAGCCTGGTATGGGATCACTACCTTCTTCCAGCCTCACGTTGGGGCTGTGGTCAGGATAGAAGCAGGAGACCTGTGGCCTTGCAGGAACTCTTCTGGTGCCAGGAGGCATGCCATCACTGCCTTGGGGAACATGTTCCCCAAGCACAGGCCAAAGTTCCAGTGCTCTGCTATGAACACGACCTTGTTTGGAAATAGGCCTCCATGGCCAGTTGTCAGCATGAGCTCATCCTAGGGAAGGTGGTCCTGGCTCAAGAAGATGGGGAAGCTGGCAAGGGTGACGGAGCCAGGGTTGGGACGTCAGGGCCACCAAGAATGCAGGATGACCCCAGCCTCATCACTTTGGGCCCCAGGCTGGGGTGCAGGTCTGAGGGTCTTCCTCTACCCTGATTGGCCCTGCAGATGATAGCAGCTGAATCAGGCCAGTTCCACTGCCCCAGAGAAACCCTGCCAGACCTGTCATGCCACATTTCTCCTCCTCTAGGCTGAGATATGCCCCTGGGGCTCCTGGGCTTTCACAAAAGATTGGAACAGGTCTGCAGAGCAGCAGAGCCATTGGGGTACAGCTTGGCACTGATGGGGCCCAGAGAGAGCATCCCCAAGTCACACCTCCACGGCCTCCTCTCACATTCAGCCTGCTCCTCAAACACTCTTCCAGCATCCTTGATTTCAGTCTCTGAAACCCTCCAGCTGAGCCACAGTAGGTCAAGACCATTAACCCTATCTAGAGCAACCACCAGAAAAGGTACATAAGGATTGTTATTAAAAACACTACAGACAACTCAAAGTGGATTCTAAAAACTGAATAAGTAACCTACAAAGGCAGAAAAAAAACAGAACCATCAGAAAACAAAGAGTAGAACAACAGACAGACATGAGCCCTAACATGTCCTTCCCTGCACACACGTAGGCGCCATGTATGTGCATCGAAAACAAGACTGCAAGAACGGACTACAGACCATGGCCCAACCAAGGAGCTATAAGAAGCTCACTTCTAACTTGATGACATTGGCAGAATGAAAGTCAAAACGCAGCCTAAGACATTTCATGCAAACATCAGTCAAAGGAAATCAGAAGTGACTGTTTCACATCATTTAAAATCAACTCCACAGAAGAGAACATCACCAGAGACAAAGAGAGACCTGACACAAAGCCAGTCCACTAAAGCCCACACAGAAGCCCTGGGGTCTCTGCACTCCATAACAGCTAAAAGATCCATGAAGCAGACTGAGCAGATGGGAGGGAAATAGACACATCCACAACTGAGGCTAGCGACTACAAAACCTGTTTCTCAAGAACCAGTGAGATAGCTAGACAGAAATTTGGCAAGCATATTGAACTTGACAACAGCATCAGCAAACAGTTGACACTGATAGAACACCTGCCCGACACCACCAGAACAGCACTCTCCCCAGGGCCCGTGGCATATACCAAGACAGACCTCACAAAGAGCTCTCGAGCCACCCAGTGACTAGCAGGAAGACAGAGCCAGCAGGGGAGCCCCAGACACTCGGCAACAAGCAGCAATCTCAGCATCCATTGGTCACAGAGGGTGCCACGCAGGATGGGGACTGCACTGACATGGACAGGGGCCCAGCACTGGCAACAGACAGGATGCCCTAGGCCAGTCCTCCACCCTCTCTTCCAAGAGCCTAGAAGAAAGGAGCCAGACAACCAACCAAGCAGGGGAAGGCAGTAAAAGTGAGAGCTGAGTGCTGGAGCGGTAGCTCAGTGGTAGAGCGCTTGCCTAGCATGCACAAGGACCAGGGTTCAAACCCCTGATGCACCACATACAAAAATGGAGAAAAACAGGCCCAGACAAAAACTAAAAATAAAGTTGATTCTCTCTCTCTCTCTCTTTCTCTCGTTCTAAAAAAAAAGTAAGAGCAGAAATGAAGAAGTTTGAAAACAGAAAAGAGAAAATCAATGAAACAAGAGCAGCCTCTGACAGAGATCAATAAACAGCCCACCCTGGGCCAGGCCCCTTGGCCACACCTGTGCTCCCAGGGACTCAAGAGGCTGAGGTAGGAGGATCCCAAGCTCAAGGCCAGCCTCAGCCTAGTGAGTCCTGGTCTCAAAATAAAATATAGGAGGGGCTGGTAGTTGGATCAGTTGTAGAGCTCCCCTGGGCTCAATCCCTGGAACAACAACAACAAAATCCCCCTACATCAGGATGGAGAAAACGTAGGTCTCCCATAGCATGGCACCAGAGGTGATACCACAGACACTGCAGGTCAAAGTGTGGGACAGGGGAACTGGCCACAGGGCCACAACCACAAAGGGGATAGTCCACCAGACCACTGCCACCAGAGCTCCCTATACCTCCAGGGGACAGCCCACCAGACCACAGCCACCAGAGCTCCCTATACCTCCAGGGGACAGCCCTTCTGACACAGCCACCAGAGCTCCCTACCTCCAGGGAACAGCCCACCAGACCACAGCCACCAGAGCTCCCTATACCTCCAGGGGACAGCCCTTCTGACACAGCCACCAGAGCTCCCTATACCTCCAGGGAACAGCCCACCAGACCACAGCCACCAGAGCTCCCTATACCTCCAGGGCACAGCCCTACTGACACAGCCACCAGAGCTCCCTATACCTCCAGGGCACAGCCCTTCTGACACAGCCACCAGAGCTCCCTATACCTCCAGGGCACAGCCCACCACAGCTTTACTCCTCCAAATAGACCATCTAAATAGAACTCTAACTTGTAGGATAATCAAACTTGCCATTCAAAACTTCCAAAAAGAAATCTCCAGACCTACTGAATAGTATTACCAATCATTCAAAGAATTAATAAGATCATGTCAGTCCCTTTCAGAAAATAGAAGCATCAGGAGCTCATGCCAGCTCAGTTTCAGGACCTAGTATTACCTGAACATCAAAGCCTGACAATGACAAATGACATAAGGAAACTGTGGCACCAGGTCCTTCCTCAAGACATATGCAGAAATCCTGTACAAAACAGCAGTGGCTGTCTAGGGGTGTGGTCCAGTGGTAGAGCAGTCTTAGCATGCATGAGGCCCTGAGTGTGATCCCCGGACCACAGAAAGCAAAATAAAATGCAGAACACCAGCGCTTGGAATCTGGATCCTTTTAAAATGAGTTGCATACTATGGCCAAGTGGAATTGATTCCATGCACACAAGGCTGCTTCTGTGCTTGGTAAGTGTGGGAATCCACAAAATTAATGTGCCCAAGGAGGAAATGTCACCTAAGCCACAGAAGAAAACCTGACAGATTTAGAACTTCTGCTTGGAAGTTTCCACAGAACAGGAGAGAAGATTTTCTGCACCCGAATCTCAAGTGTGTTGGGATATGGAATGTGCGCGTACCAGCGATGTAAGGCCAAGCATCGGATTTAAAGATTGGGAAGGGTTTGAACAGCCCTGAGGGATGGGAATGTTGATAAACAGTCCACCACATTTGTTACCAGGAAAACGCAAAGCCCAGAGGAACACCCAGAAAGACGAGGACTGAGCAGGTGAGCATGAGGGTACTAGGGAGCTGCTGAGCTGGTGGGACCCACGCCTGCCATGTGGCCACCCACCTTCTCCTGGGCAGTCACACTGAGGGGCACAGCTTTGCCCACACACACTTGTGCACGGATGCCCACAGCACCAGCCTCCGCAGCGAGAACTGGGTCCCCGCCCACCTGTCCGTGGAGCAAGAGGCAAAGAACTCAGGGGGCAGTGCCTCGAAGTTCGGCCTTTGTGGCCGACAGCGATGGCCACAAAGGGTCACCAGGAGCTGCTGGTGGCTTCAGGAACTGTCATTGCATCACACTCTGGTGGGAAACCTTCACCACGCATCAGTTACACTTCCACAAAGTCGAGCTCAGAAGCTCACGCGGAAATCATAAACAAAACGTGAGCAAGTTGCGTCTTGCCACGTCATGAAAGAACGCCTTGACCCACCTGCTTACCCTGAGACTGCAAGGGCAGCCCAGCGTTAGCTCACACACCAACAGATTACCACATCAACCAGGGAAAAGAGGCTCAGAAAAGGGAAACTGGCCTCATCAGTGCTGAATGGACTGGTTAGCAACCCTAGCAGAAATAAATCATCCACAACTGGGAACAAAAGGGGCTTCCTGTTTGTGCTTCTCTCTGTTGGTGGAAGACCTGCCCGACTGCATCCCAGAGTCTGAAGGCCTCATGTGCCCCTCTGCCTGGAAAGACTCCAACTGAGCGTTTCTGCATCCCCCAGACTTCAAAGAGCTGAAGAAGGGGTGACAGCAGAAGGACATTCCCAGGCAGAAGGACAGCCACCTCCAGGCAGCCAGGCTCACCAAGGTCCTTGCACTGCTGCCTCCCACTCACCTTCTGGGGACGCAAAGCCCCGCATATTGGGAAGCAACTTAAGCTCCCAAGACTGCGGGGAAACAGCTGACATTTGGGCTGCATGTGGATGTGGAGATGTGCCAAGTTCACCAGGAGCACAGACTGGCAGCAAGGTCACTTGGGCAGCAAAACAGCACTTTCAGCCACCCCCAGGGTGAGCATCACGGTCTCTGTGGCCACACGACGTGTGGGAGGTTCTACCAGTGCGGGAGGACCAGGCAAGAAATGCAGGCAAGATGCAGCCTTAGGGAAGGAAATGCCATGCCACAGAAGCCAAGGACAGGTCAGGTGTCCATGCTCCACACCGGTAGACACCCGAAGAGCACGGCTCCCCTCCACTGCCACAGGCTACCGTGCAGTAAGCCTCACCATGCAGGTGATGGCTTCAGGGACAATGACCTTCCCAGGACTTAGATGGAGCATGCTCCTTCCAGAAGTCAGAAGAACCAGGGCTCTGGGCCACAGGGCTTCCAACAGCTCCAGGAGTGGACTCAGGATAAGGAAGAGCAGAAGCCCAGTGGGGGTTTGGGGGTTATGGTGCCAACACACATCCAGGGGCTCTACATGCAAGCACTAGCACCCCAGGAAGCACAAGTGTGCCCCGACCGGCTGGGCAGCAACTTTCCTGAACCCGTATTGAGGAAACAGCAGAACTGGTTACATAAAGAAACTAGGTAAGGTGAGATGTTGGTGGGACATGAGGAGGGGGCTGGTGGACCTGAGGTGCATGGGCGTGATGGGCATGAACCCCTGGTGCACAGGAAAGCAGCAGAGGACACAGCACAAAGGACACCATTCCCTTCATGCCCCAACCAGCTGGATAAGTGCATGGAAAACTACCCGAGCAGGAATCAGCAGGACAGACAGTCACTTCAGATGCTTTGCCTCAACTTAGACAAGTGGGCCCGAGGTGATTGGCCCTGCTCCTGGGAGCAGCAGAGCTGAGTTTCCTCCTGGGTATCCAGAGACAAGGTTCGTTTGTGATTTACCACGCTTGATCCAGCAGCGACCAAAGGCTGAGGCAGGGTCCTGCTGGGTCAGTCTTTCTCCGGTCTGCAGCTTTTCACACACGTGTGGGAGCAACGCAACGAGAGAGGACTTGCCAGCTCATCTCCAGTGAGTCTCTCCAGAGCATTCTCCCTGCTCTGAGAAGCAACCTTCAGCACGCAGGGCATGGCAGGCTGGGGCCGAGTGTGGGCTCCAGATTATACCTCCAGCTCAGCAGAGAGAGGGTGTACATGGCCAGTACACAGGTTGCAGCAGGGACCGCAGAACACATGATGTCCGAGAACAGGGCTCCATACGAATCTCGGCAGTGAGTTCCGCTATTCCTCCCCAGCACCTCCCCTACCACAATGTCCACCAGCAGTACTGCAGGACGCTCACAAACACTGCACCTGTCACCGTCAGGCAGGTCAGCAGCTCAGAGAATGAACTCTGAAGTCAGCCTGTGGAGGTGGAAGCCTGGGGGCGCTGCCGGAGTAAACCACATGTGGCCAACCTCCCGTGCTCATCTGTACTCATCTGTCCCCACAGGGTGCCTTCCCTGGGGACACCATTTCTGCCTCAGCTAAGAGCACAGACACTTGCCAGGCTGGAGCCACTGTCCTCCTACTGGCTGGTGGCAACCGTGCTGCAGTTCAACACTTGAGGTGCACAGACGTGACTGGGTGCATCTCTGCTTCCTACTCACTGGTTTCTAACTGCCATCCCACTTGAAACAGAACAGAGCTCCACCCCCACACAACCAGGGTCAGAAACACCCAGCCAGACAGAGAGTGCTCCTTGCCAGGCGCACGGCCCCAACCCAGCCAGCATGCGTGTCCAGCGGCACCTCTGCCCAACCTCCGGCCGCAGCACCTGCCACTCACTTCTGCTCTGGCTCACTATCACTAGGGAGACAGGCAAGGCCTCTGTGGGCTTGGCAACCACCTCAGTGAATGTACAGAGCCTGGTGCTACAAGCTTGGCGTCTGAATACCACTGTCCTGCCCATCTCCACAAATGGGCATGCAGTCTCTTCTCAGAGGAAGCTGGGCACCTGTGCAGCCTGAGTCATGGCTGGTTCAGGGCTGGTTCTGCTGCTCTCTCCCTCTTCAGGGCTCCCTCTGACCATCCTTCCTGTTGTGCATTGTCTATCTCACTTTTCCTGTGTGTCTAGTCCAGATGCCCTTGGAGGAGGATCTGCCTGGAGGTCTTGTCCTCTCTTGGCATGCTTCAGAGGTGACTTGCTCCAACAGCCCCCCCCTCAGGAAGGTCACTGGTGGGCCCTGACCTTGAAAGTATTCACACTTACGGGAGCACAAGTCCAAAGTCAGGAAGCTCTGTCCAGCCAGAGCTAGACGTGGAGTAGTTACTGGGAATGCAGGAAAACTTTACTCACAGCCCCTTGGCTGCCGTGGGCAGGGGGAGGCATGCATGGCAGCTGCAGAGAGGCGTTGCAATGGTCTCATGTTTCCAGTAGTCACACCAGCAGGCCACTGAGAACACAGCTTCTGCATCTGAGCCCATCGGTGGGCTGCAGCTATGGCCAGCTCCACCTGTGTTGCCTGGTTCCTTGGCTGTAGAGAGATGTGCAAGCAGCCGATCCTGCCGTGCTGATGCAGCCCAACCTCCGCCGTGGCTCAAGATCTCAGGACTCATTTGCAACACTCAGTGCAGGGGAGAAGAGAACCACAGGGGATGAAAGGACAGTGGAGTCCAGAGCAAAGCCAGCCTGATGGGGTGTTCCCAGCACAGCACACACACCACAGGATATTTGGGAAAGACCTAAAAGAAGTCACCAGAGTTCTTTTACCCACAGAAGACCCTGAACACCTTTTCCATAAGTTGCTTATAGCCCTGTCAATTTGCTGAGGCTGGCTCTGAACTTGCCATCCTCCTGCCTCAGCCTCCCAAGCCACTGGGATTACAGGTGTGCACCACCGTGCTTAGCAAATTGGGTGGGTTCTGAGCATGGATGCTGGGGATGAGGATGGTCCTCAGGTCCAAGCACGCATGACCTGCTGATGACAGCCAGAGCTCTCACCTAAATAAGCATGCATCACCAAGGCCTGGGGGAGTATGGGAAAGCTGTGCAGAACTGCTAAGGAAGGTGGGGGTGGTGAATGCTGTGGTTTTCCCTAGTGTGTGGGGCACTTGCTGCTTACACCTGCTCTGGGTGCTTGGAGAGAGGTGAAGAAATGAGTCCAAATCCTCTAAGCAGAGTACCTCCTCCTGGAGTTCCTGCATGATCCAGGAAAAGCCCCTATTCAGAGGTAGATGTGGGGCTGTGGGAGGGTGAGGAGCCCCAGGTTAAGCAAAAAAAGCCACAGAGGCAGTGGCCTCTGTCTTCAGGGCAGCTTCCACTGGCACTGCAGCCTGTCCTGAGGGTGCTGCTTTCCTCACTCTCCACGGGGCACCTGGGTGGAGGCACGCCTGCCTTGTGTGAGCCTGAGCCCTATTAAAGGTGGTGTGGTTTTACCCCAGGCCCTCCAAGGCCTGATGTGGAGCCAACAACCCTGGGTTTGTTGACAGCAGCTGGGAGCGTCCACACTTGGGCCTCAGGAAACCTCAGCAAGGTAAGGAGGAGGGATGACTCTGCAGAGAATCCAAATGGGCATCGGGACCAGGTGGACCCAGATGCCAGGCAGGTGGCCTGCTTAGGGTTTTTCTCTCTCCCCAAACTAAATTCAGCTTAACACTCTGAACTGTCAGAATTACTCTCTGGAAACTACTTCCCCCAAGCAGCATCCTCTCTACACTTCACCTCATCTTCCAGGACAACCCAGGAGTGCGGGTGTCCAGCTGCCAAGCACCAGGTGCAGATGCCCCCAGGACCATCCCACGCAGAAGCAGCCAGTTTGACCTCTCAGCTCTGTCATGTCCATCTCTGCCTTCTGATGGGTGTGAGGCCAACTCATGGAGATTTAATTTGTATTTTCCTGGTAGCTGGTGACATTGGTCCCTTCAGATCTTTTGCTCTCCTTCTATTGAACTTTCTGTGGGTTACAGAGCATCATTCGTGGGCATTGGTTGCATCTTCCCTGGGAGGAGCGTTCCTGGCAGCCGCCTTTCCTGCGGTAGCTTGTCTGCTGGACTCAGGCTTCCCTTCCTGCTAGGATGACTGCCAGCCACCCAGACCTGTCCTGGTCTGCTACGGCTCCCTCCCACTCCTGAGAGGGAAGACTCCACACCCTGGGCCAGAACTGGCCTCTGAATGCTTTCCCAGGGAGGCTTCTTTGAGGCTTGGCCACGCCCAATGGTTCCCACAAATACAGGTACATCCGACAGCCAGGCCTGAGCAGCCACCGTCAAGCCCGTTTCAGAAAATGTGCTCAGTGGGTGCTTTTCAGAGCTGGCCCTGTGAGCCAGTGTCATCTGCAAACTGCTCCCCCTGATTTGTTCAGGGGAAAGTGTAGAGACTAGGTCAGCTCCAGAAGCTTCCTCAGAGATGTCTGCACATCACAGCCCTTTGTTGGCGGGCTTGCTTCTTTGTCTCGTCTCTAAGTCTTCCTAGTAATTCATCTTTATTGTGTAGGGGGCTCTAACACTGAACCACACCCCTATCCCTTTTTCGAGTTTTATTCTGAGACAGGGCGTCGCTGCCCTTGAACTCGCAACCCTCCTGCCGAGCTCTCCCGAGGCACTGGGGTGGCAGCACTGTGCCGGCCTTATTGCACCTTATGGTGCTTGCTGTTTAGCTGTCTAGCCACCCCTGAAGCAGGGTTGCTAGGGTCCCTGTCCACACACGGTGGACATCACAGAACTCGCTTGTCCTCCCAGGCGGTGAGGAGCCAAAGGCCACAGTTGACAGCTCCTTCAGCCGGCGGTTCCCAGGCAAGGCAGCCCTCTCCGCTGCGAAGGCTCCTCCTCTCTGTTTTCTGCTGTACAACCCTGACACTTGCCACTCACAGTCGGGAACGTTGTCTTGCTGTGTTTTAACTTATCAGTTAATTCATTGCAGTCAGTTTTTAAGCTAAGAAATGCATTTTCTTGTTCAAAACTCCAGAGCAACCAAGGGAGGCAGGCTATACTGCCCCACCTGGGTGCCTGAGGAGCACTCAGGTCCCATGCACACTGTGGGGATAGTCCCAGGCACCATCTGCTTTGGGTCCAAGGCTGGCCATTCATCACAGATGTGCCACAGATTGGTGTCAAAAACGGCCTTCCTGCTCAGTGCCCAGGCACAGGTGCGTTGGGCACTGCCACTTCACAGAAAGAACACATACACAAGGTCACAGGGAACGCAGCCTGCAGGGGCACACAGAACACCACACGGTGCCCGTGCAAGACTGTCACAGGAGGTCAGTCCCCCACACCTGCAGCCACAGACTGTCATCGACCTTGGCTAGGGCAAAGCTGGTGAGGAGCTGAATGCTCAAGGGCCAGCTCTGCCTCCATACAGCAGCTCCACTGTCCCAACGTCAGTCCCAGACCTGGCACTGCTTCTGGCCACCAACAGCAGCAGCAGCCCACCTTTTGTCTCCAGGGCCAGTGCACTCCCAGGGTCTATGGGTGGCCATGTGCAGCACCTGACATCAGGAGGCATGGGCACCACAGCAGCTTCCCCCCTCAGGTGCACAGGCATGCCACGGGATCAGCTGCTCATCCTGGAGGACACAGGTCAGCTTTCCGTGGCCTCCCTCTGCCTGGTGTGACCAGTGACAAAAGGAGCAGACTCCTCTTTCTGGGCCAAATGGGGAAGCCACCGCTAGTCCTGCCAGGCAACCCTGATACTTGCCACAATCAGTCGAGGGGCAAGTATCAGGCATTAGTGCACACCTCCTGTGGGACAGAGGTGGGCCTAACCACCCCTCACTCTGCAGCTGGGTCTCCCCCTCCTTACTGCTCTCCTGCTCAAGGCCAGCTATGCATCTCCATGGCAACACGAGGATCTTGATGGCACAGAGGCTCAGGGAGGGTTGAGTGCCTGGGTCCTCTGCACCACAGAGACTATGGTAGGAGCCCCTCCCCAGCAAGGAGGGACCTCCCAAAATCCACAATGGTATATGTCTGCCCCAAGGCGCCACCTGTTACAAACTGTCACACCTCTGTTGCAATTCTGAGGCCAGGAGTTTATGTTACCATATGGGGAGACACTACATACAAAGGAGAACCAGCAAGCAACAGGCAGCATTTGGGGCTTGCCTTTGGATAAGATTCCCCTGGGCCATTGCCTGCCTCGGTGTTTCCTCTCTGTTCAAGAATCCCACAACGAGACCTTCCTATAGAAATCATTTCTTCTTTAATGCCGCTAGACCACAGGACTGAACACTCAGCTGGGTGGCCTGAGATGGTAGCAGGCTGATGTGACAGGGCTCACACCACACTTTACAAGGTGGCTGGGAAGGGAGGGGAGGAGGAGCTGGTCTGAGTCCTAGCATTTCAAGGATTAACCCAGGGTTTTGAACAATTCCACTTGCACTCAGGCACCTCATCTGTTAAAAAGGGACAGTGCTAACACTGAGGATTGAAAACAAAATAACTAAGTGATTGATCATTCCATAAATGATATCAGAACAACCAGTTATCCATCTCATATATTGAAGTCTGTTTCACACGATGGGAAAACATGGAAGGGAGAGGGAGCAAGGAAGGAAGTGGGGGGCAGCAGAGGCCCAGGAAGGGCTGGGGGAGTAGCCGTGCCTCCCCCTTCCATTTCTTCCATGGATGCAGACCTCGAAGGGTGGCTCTCAACACCCAGGAGGTGATTCCCCACACCCTAACAGCACTCATGAAGAGGAAAATGCAGCCCCCACATCAGCCTGTCCTGTCCACACAGCAGCACAGACCTGGCACAAGGCGAGAGCAGCCTCGGCCCACATGGGGTGAGCAACGGGACGGGAGAGCCCCTGTGAGGCGCCCAGCTGCCCCTGCTCACACCTGAGTGCAGAGCCTACTTATCTCCAAATAAAAAGTCTTACTTTAAAACTCAGGTTGTGTAATTCCCAGGATTACACAATAAAGGGCTAATTCATGTGGGATTACCCCGTATTGACAAAAGCAGGTTTGAGAGCACTGAAGCTATCAAGCTTACAGAGAAGGGCATTTCCTCCAAAGACAGCAGCAGGGGCATCATCTTCCCAATGCTGTCCTGGAGGTCATGGTGCCACAGGGCAAGGACAGCCAGTGGGACCAGAGCCACAGGAAGGCCACAGCCTGGGTGCCTCAGTGCCTCTTCCTACACGTAGAGCCTTAGCAAGTGGTGAAGAGGGAGGAGAAGCAGAGCAAGGCAGCCTTGGAGAGAGGGGATTACTGCCTGTGATCCTGAGCCCCGGTGCCTAGGGCCAGAGCAGGCTCTCACTCCTGGAGTTGGAATCCAGGAAGAGGCACAGCAAGGCACAGCAGCGGAGGCCCGGCACCAAACATCGTGCTCTGTCCCCCTCCAGAGCAGCATCTGGGCCCTCCCTGTGACCTTGGCCTCAGCAACACATCATAGCAGGCATGAACTTCAATTTCAAGCCTGCAAGGGCACCAAGTCAGAGAAATGTGGCCCCGAGGCCATCCTAATCCTGGAACATGGGTGTCACATACACTGCAAATAGGCCTTGCCAGGGAGGTTAAGCCAGGCTGGTGGGGGGTCAGGGGTCAGTGATCTAGACCACCAGGCTCTCCAAGGGAAGAGAGGAGGCCGCGCAGAGACTGGAGGTCCCTGTGCACACTCTGAAGACAGAGGAGGGCTGAGTGGAGGGACTCTTCCGTGCAATGACACTACATAAGACCATATTGTCCAGCAGTGCCCACAAGGCCAGCTCCACCTGCAGCCCTCCTGCCCTTGGGAGGATGGGCCAGACCCAAGCAGGAACCTCTCCTCTTGCACATTCCTCCTTGTCTGGTTTTCCACTGTCCAGTCCCACAGAGTCCTGTGTGCCTGTGGATTCCACAGAGAGGATCTCGGCTCTTCAACCATATTCCTGTGGCTCAGGCTCTGGCCTTCCCCAAGAAACACCTACCTGTGCCCAGGCCTGGCCACCTTGCCCTTGGGTCCTCAGGACACCATGGGGGACTCCCTGAGCTGGGCAGGGGGACAGGCCTGGACCTGAGGGTGTCACCTTACACATGTGCAGTGGTAGCCAAGGTGAGCAGTGGGCTGGCCCTGGACAAGTCCCCCACTCCTGTGCTCTGTCCAGACCCATCCCTGGAGTGGGTGCTGCAGGCCAGGTGGTTCCTGGGTCACCCCAGGCAGCCCTGCACTGATGTGCCTGGAGCTCACAAGAGGGGGCCAGAGTTTGACCATGTCAGCCCCTCCTGCTCCACTTCAGTCCGAGAGGAGACCCTGGGGGGACATGTTTCTGTCTTGGCTCCTCTTATGGGAAAAATTCAGGGGGAAATGATATTGAAGCAGAAAGAGGGAGCCCATTATTCTTGGTAACCCCACTCATGCCACTTCTACAATAGAAATCCCAACCAGGAAACACATGAAGCACCTTGCACTTCCCATCAGGCACACAGACTGAGGGACGTAGGGACGCTGGGGACACGGAGCAGCACCATGAGGATAAGCGGAAACATCCAGCAGAGCAGAGCCCGGGAGCTCAGGACGACCCAAAGAGCAGAGCCCAGGGATCCAGGATGGCCCTATAAGTGGACCCCAGGAGGCCAGGATGGCCCTACAAGCGGAGCCCAGAAGGCCAGGACAACACTAAGAGCAGAGCCCGGGAGCCCAGGACGGCCCTGAGAGCAGCAATGGCAGGACGCACCGAGAGACGCAAAAAGTCTATTTATTTTTCTGAAAACTGACAAATAATGGGAAAATGAAGGCTTCCTCTAGCACTGCACCCAGGGTGGCCAGCTGGGGCCAGGCAAGGCCTCCTCAAAAGTGGGCACTGGCAACAGAGGAAAAAGAGGAAGGAGGTCAGGACACCACCCGGAGCCCACAGCCAAACGGCAGAGGTGGGAAGACCATCCCAGGCCTTGCACAGGAGACCAGCGTCCTAGCCACCAACCCTGTGAACACAGGACACACAGGCTGCACGGGAGCCACTCAGGTGCTCACACAGGCCAGGCAGGGACCCTGGCCCAGATGGCAAACTCCAGACCTCAGGAAAGTGGGGGCAGGAGCCAAACCACCAAGAAAAGGAAGAGTGCCAAGGGATAGACCGAGAGGCCCTGCAGGGATAGAGGCACCAGGGGCAGTGAGGTGCTAGGCTGCAGGCAGGGCAGACCCAGGGTCCTGAGAGCTATTTTTCCAGGTATGAACACAGAACCAAGATTGTGCAGGGTTTAGTTCTTATCTTTGGAAACACTCTCTGAAACGTTCTTGGGCACAATGCATGACGTCTGGGACCAGCTCAAAATAACCCTTGAGGAAGTGGGCTGGGCTGCAGCTGGCAGGAGGGGTGGGTCCTGGCTCCAGCTCCAACTCTATGCTCCTCTGAAAGCTCTGTGGTGGACTCCCCTCCTGCGAGTACATGCGCTGCACACCCCCAGCACCCCTGAGCACCCAGCATGAGGCCACTTGGGGGATTTGCCCACAGGAATTTCTGCCGTGTGAGCCTAAGGCCTGGGCAGGACAGGCGTATTTAGGGATCTCCTTGTTTCTCTGTCTGGCCTTTGCTTCCCCGTGTAGAGTGGGGGCTGTCAACGCTCTTGCGCCTGCCTGGTTTAAGAGGGGTTTGGAGAGGGAAGAGGCACCTATGTGCTTCCAGTGAGCCAGAAAGGAGGCCTGGGGACACTGCTGGGCGTCCTCCACTCAGACCTCAACCACAACCACACACCATCCCCATTAGGAAAAGATGCTGTGGACCACAGCCACCTGGGCACGTCCTGGCCCCCGCTTGCCACCCTGCTCACAGGGTGGCCTTTTGGGGAGGCACAGGCTGGGAGGGTGTGTGGGTGGCTGGACAGGGCACTTTTGCCAGCACCGCCTTCCCTGCTCTCCCTGGAAAGGCTGGGGGAGTGTCCGGCGGCCATGGCTCCCACACCAGCCTGTCTGGGCCACACAGACCGGGTCCCTCCTGGGCTGAGGGGATCAAATCCACAAGTGCTGAGCTGCAGGACCCTGAAAGCCATGTCCCACAGCATATGAAGCCACTGCTGCTCTTCTCCACCAGGTCCCCAGTCATCACACATGTCCATCACCCTTCAGCACACACAGGCCCTCCGGTTCACCAGGCTTTGGGCAGGAATGGCTTTGAATATGAGACTTCACATACAATGGATGAAACCTCGATTCTTGCAGGTCTGGTGGACAGAGGTCACCTCACATAAATCCTGACAACGGCTTCCCAAAGTCAGCCCAGGTACATCAGCATGGGGCAGGGGTTGAGGTGCCCTCTTGAGTTGGCCAGTGTTGGAGGAGAGGTGCTCCAAGAGGGAGGTCTGGAAACTCTGGGTTGCCACAGCCCATCCTCCAGCATCTCACAACCATGCTGCTGGCCCCAGGAGCACCTGGGCTTATGCCTGGCCCTGCCATTCCACTGCCAGGGCATGTCTATGCTGTGGTAACAGAGTGGCCCCAAACACACCGTGACTTCTAGACTTTGTTTCTGAGGCTTGGTGTAGACCTGGATTCTCAGAGCAAATGCCCACGACCTGGCTGGCCCCTTTGGCCTTGTTGCTCCACTATCTCCCAGGGCCCATTCACGGCAGCTTGTGGGGGCTGTGGTACCTCCAAGGAGGTGGAAGAGCCCAGGTGTGTCCAAGCCAAGCCACTCATACCCCATGAGAAGTCAGGCTACTTCTGGGCCCTGGGCTCGGGAAGGCCTCTCTCCTCGCTGCAGCCACACAGAAGCCCCCACATGACCTTGGCTGCTTCTTCTTGCCTGGTTAACAGAGGCTAGGTGCTTAGACTGGCACCCAACCCTGATGGAAGCAAATTCAACGTACTGGCCAGGTTAGTGTTTTACAAACAGGTGGCTCTGTGCCCTGGGTTTTGGGGTATGGACCAAGGGGGTCCCACAAAGAAAGACACTGGGGAGGAGAAATCAAGAAGCAAGTCCCACAGGATTGGCAGGGAGCCCCATCTCCAGCCATGCCAGAACATTCTTTTTTTTTAACTTGTGTTTTTTTTATTAGAAGTATACAGAGATACAGTTGAGGGGGAAACATTATCAAAACAGTAGCAATCAATGTATATAAACTTTGTTATCCAGGGGTAATGCCAAAACATGGATGACCACCTTGGGTTTTACCTGTTGCAATTTCCCCTAGAAGAACTCATGCATTAAATGGGTAGCTCGTGGAGGAATGACATTGGCTTCTGGGATGGTTCCCCCATCTTCCCAATCTCCAGACTCTTATGAGTTCTTCATATACCCTCCCCCCTCCCCTTCCCCCGACTACACCTCCAAGCATCCTAGAGAGCCATCCCCCTATTACTCTGAAAGTCATTCAATTTGAAGTTTTGTTAGGT